>JAZGLO010000454.1:0-81017 GCA_036873155.1 Biomphalaria sudanica | reverse complement strand
AATTTATCCCATACCATAAAATGATATCTACATCTCCAGAGCTGTTAAAGTGTAGAACTAATGAAAATATTAGACCTATATGTAAAAAGTAAAAGATCTATAGAGCAGATGATGTTAAGGTCATCCATTTCTTTGGCCGACGGTTTACGAGCAGGGTGTCCATCATGTGGCTAGCACAACGATCAATTTAACCGCCTTGACTAACCTAACTGATGTTAGAGTTGAATGGGGTCAGGGCACCCTAAAAACCCAAGTGTTCACCAAGAATCAAACCCAAGACCAGGAAGCCAAGCGCTTAACTACTCAGCCAACGCTAACACCTGTAGCCATTTTATATTTACTAATAATTGAGTTTAGATTAGAAAGAGAGGGGGATAATTTAATGTAATATGCGCATATATAAGTTAAATTAAGAACTGGTTTTCTACACAAATTATTTCATTTCCCTTCTCAAATATTCCCCCTTCCCCCAGGTAAGGGTCGGTAATATGAAAGGGATATTGCACTAACCCCCCCCCCTCGCCCATCTCCATTCGAACTCGCCAATGCTGCTATTATTGTATTCTTTATCAAGTAACTCTCCCCCCCCCCTTCATTTTTATATTTACTCGTAATTGAGTTTTAATTACAATTATGATATAAAAAGTGGGGGGGGGGGGGGAGAACGAAAAAAAAACTATAGAATGTCCAATTATCAACATGAAGGATGTTTTATTAAAATAGGTAGCCTAACAAGTACACACCGTTTGTGACCTTTCACATACTTATCCCGCCCCTTCTTTTTAAGTGTTAGGGTTGGTGGAAAGGGAGGGGGGAGAGGTCTATTGCATTTACCTCCCTGCAGCACCCTCTATTTAAAGTTTTATTTACTGCTAATAGAATTTTAGATTAGAAAATCAAAAGGGGTGTGGGTGTTCTATATAATACAGTAATTAGTTAAAATTATATATAAAACATTAGGTCTGCTAATGATTGACATTTAGATTAGTGGAGAGTGAATAATATGTTAGCTATTGGTTAAAATATCAATTATATATCATTAAGAATGGAAAGTAATTTTACCACGAAATAGTACGATATCTGTACAAAAAAAAAAAGCAACTCACCCCCAGCCCGAAACTAAGATAGTGAGAGAGATATTTAGTTTTAAAAAGTATACATTTTTTAGTTTGTCCCATTTGCTAGGACAAATTTGTACAAATGCTCCTTCTTCTCTAGTGCTATTAGAGCATGGTTTGGGTTGAGCTAGCCAGGAAAACCATTGACTTGGAAGAATTTTAAGTCATTGATTAATATGCATGACTGAATACTCGTCGGACGTAATCATCTTCTTTTTTGAAGTAACGTCTGTATTATATAAGATAAGATAAGATGAAGTTAGTAAGTACTAAGATAGCGAGAGAGATAAAGTTAGTAAGTTAAAGAGAATTAGTCAAAGTCAGTCAGCTGCGACAGTTAGATGAATTAAATTAAGTTGAGGTGTTTGGAAGATTAACGAAAAGATTTTACAATAAAATGAGTCGATATCTTATCTTATCTTATACTAGCCAGATATTACACGCTGATGCGGTTCTAAACTTGCGTATCGCTGATATAATCACTGATATAGTGTATTAGAAACAATTAAAGAAAATAATAATGTTTTAAGTAAAGCGAATGCATGAATTCATAATTATAAAAATACAATACAAATATATCCGAATTTTCCACTGGTCAGAAACTTTTAGTTTGTTTGGTTTTGAAAAAACTGTTCGCATTTTTTTACGGTTGGCAAATGCGACTCGATTAAAGAGAGTACATTTGTAGCATGCTTGGAATAAGGACATGTAGCTCCGGATTTACGGCAGTGCGTCAACAAAGGGCCCGATCCTCCACAGACTCAAAAATGTATCCTTTTTAAAACTAAAATATGCACAGTAATTTTTTTTTACATGGAAAGTTATATTCAATTTATATAAGTCTTTAATTCTTCTAAAATACAGCTCGCTTTTAGATATAAGTATTTTTTAGTAATTAGTGGATCTTTAATTAACGCTTTCTAAAAAGTGTAGCGGCCTCCACAAAAATATTTCCCCCGGAGCCTCCACATACTTAAATCTGGCCCTGTGTGTTTTTTATATACTATGGCTGGAAATGGGAATGTGAGTGGAATATGATGCGTGTGGAAGATGGTGTATGTGTCAAAGATGGAGTATGTGCCGAAAATGGAGTAGGCTATGTGTAAAAGATGGAGTGTTAGTGTGGTAAGTGGATTGTTATTTGGCGGTGGAGTATATGCAGAAAAATGTGTGTGTGTACACGGTGGAGTGTGTTTAGTAAGTGGTTTGTTATTTGGCTGGTGAATAGTGTGAGTGGAAAGTGGAGCTTGTGTTCTGTTTTGAAAAAAAAAGTGTGTGTGTGGGGGATTTGTTGACAGATGAGAAGTGCATACATATGAGAGGAAGCTATCTGGATTAGTGCCGTGTTTGGAAACTGGTGCAGATACGCATTACTCACATCAACAGGTAAATGATCCTAACTACTCACCATGCATAAAGGTGAAACGCTATCACCTCTTACATCATAGGCACACACAAGTGGTTTTTTGTCCTCATTCTTCTCCCCCCCCCCAACACACACAGCCAACGAAACCTCTGACGATGTAGGCCAACACAGGCAACAGGAGTTGTGGAACATGAGCTGAGCTCAAAATAATCCTGGATTAATGCTAGTGGCAATTTGTGTAACCGAAATTAATACTCTCAAACTTTTAAGTTCTGTAAATATTTTCTTGTCTGCTAATTTCTCACGGTAAGTAAATTATTATTTTTTTTTAAGGAGCCAATTAACGAAATTATCTAGGTTATTTAGCTCATCGACAAAGACATGTCAACTTGAAACGGGTACTTAGCTTTAGATACATGCTCAACATTAGGTATACAATATATGCTGGTTAGCCTGGGAGTGTGGTAAACCTTCGGACTGTCGTCAGTGCGTCAAGAGACAGGTGGCCTTAGGGGATGGCGCCTCATGCCCCGTGCCTTAGGGGGGCCCTGCAGTATTCTTAGGTCACCGTTAGATCATTGCATAAATATTTGTGTGACATTATGACAGAAGCCCAGGAACCACTGCTAAATCCGCCTCTAGTCATAATGGTCACGAGATTTACGTGTTTAGTGTCAAGTCATGTATGTGTCGAGTGTCAAGTCATATGCATGTTTAGTGTAAAGTCATATACGTCTTTAGTGTCAAGTCACATGCATGTTTAGTGTCAAGTCATATACATGTTTAGTGTCCAGTCATATACGTGTTTAGTGCCAAGTTATATACGTGTTTAGTGTCAAGTCATGTACGTGTTTAGTGTCAAGTCATATACGTGTTTAGTGTCAAGCCATATACGTGTTTAGTGTCAAGTCATATACGTGTTTAGTGTCAAGCCATATACGTGTTTAGTGTCAAGTCATATACGTATTAAGTGTCAAGTCATATGCATGTATAATGTCAAGTCAAATACGTGTTTAGTGTCAAGTCAAATACTCATTTAGTGTCAAGTCATATGCATGTTTAGGGTTAAGTCATGTACGTGTTTAGTGTCAAGTCAAGTAGGTGATTAGTGTTATGTCATGTACGTGTTTAGTGTAATGTCATGTACGTGTTTAGTGTCAAGTCATGTACATGTTTAGTGTCAAGTAATGCACGTGTTTAGTGTCAAGTCATGAATGTGTTTAGTGCAGAGTCATGTATGTGTTTAGTGTCAAGTCATGAATGTGTTTAGTTTCAAGTCCTGTACGTGTTTAGTGTCAAGTCATGAATGTGTTTAGTGCCAAGTCATGTACGTGTTTAGTGTCAAGCCATATACGTGTTTAGTGTCAAGTCATATACGTATTAGGTGTCAAGTCATAAGCATGTATAATATCAAGTCAAATACGTGTTTAGTGTCAAGTCATATACGCATTTAGTGTCAAGTCATATGCATGATTAGGGTTAAGTCATGTACGTGTTTAGTGTCAAGTCAAGTAGGTGATTAGTGTTATGTCATGTACGTGTTTAGTGTAATGTCATGTACGTGTTTAGTGTCAAGTCATGTACATGTTTAGTGTCAAGTAATGCACGTGTTTAGTGTCAAGTCATGAATGTGTTTAGTGCAGAGTCATGTATGTGTTTAGTGTCAAGTCATGAATGTGTTTAGTTTCAAGTCCTGTACGTGTTTAGTGTCAAGTCATGAATGTGTTTAGTGCCAAGTCATGTACGGGTTTAGTGTCAAGTCATGTACGTGTTTAGTTTTAAGTCATGTACGTGTTTAGTGTCAAATCATGAATGTGTTGAGAGTCAAGCCATGTATGTGTCTAGTGTCAAGTCATTTTCCTTTTTCAGTGTAAAGTCATATACTTCTTTAGTGTCAAGTAACATGCATGTTTAGTGTCAAGTCATGTACATGTTTAGTGTCCAGTCATATACTTGTTTAGTGTCAAGTCATGTAGGTGTTTAGTGCCAAGTCATATACATGTTTAGTGTCAAGTCATATACGTGTTTAGTGTCAAGCCATATACGTGTTTAGTGTCAAGTCATATACGTGTTTAGTGTCAAGCCATATACGTGTTTAGTGTCAAGTCATATACGTATTAAGTGTCAAGTCATATGCATGTTTAGTGTCAAGTCATATACGTGTTTAATGTCAAGTCATATACGCATTTAGTGTCAAGTCATATGCATGTTTAGTGTTAAGTCATGTACGTGTTTAGTGTCAAGTCGAGTAGGTGTTTAGTGTTATGTCATTTACGTGTTTAGTGTAATGTCATGTACGTGTTTAGTGTCAAGTCATGTACGTGTTTAGTGTCAAGTAATGCACGTGTTTAGTGTCAAGTCATGAATGTGTTTAGTGCAGAGTCATGTATGTGTTTAGTGTCAAGTCATGTACGTGTTTAGTTTTAAGTCATGTACGTGTTTAGTGTCAAATCATAAATGTGTTGAGTGTCAAGCCATGTATGTGTCTAGTGTCAAGTCATATGCATGTTTAGTGTAAAGTCATATACTTCTTTAGTGTCAAGTAACATGCACGTTTAGTGTCAAGTCATGTACATGTTTAGTGTCCAGTCATATACGTGTTTAGTGTCAAGTCATGTAGCTGTTTAGTGCCAAGTCATATACATGTTTAGTGTCAAGTCATATACGTGTTTAGTGTCAAGTCATGTACGTGTTTAGTGTTAAGTCATATACGTGTTTAGTGTTAAGTCATGAATGTGTTTACTGTTAAGTCATGTACGTGTTTAGTGTCAAGTCATATACGTGTTTAGAGTCGAGTCATATACGTATTTAGTGTCAAATCATGTACGTGCTTAGTGTCAAGTCATATGCATGTTTAGTTTTAAGACATGTACATGTTTAAGAGTAATGTCATGTACGTGTTTAGTGTCAAGTCATGTACGTGTTTTGTGTCAAGTCATGTACTGTTTAAGTGTCAAATCATGTACATGTTTAGTATCAAGTCATGAATGTGTTGAGTTTTAAGTCATGTACGTGTTTAGTGACCCGTCATGTGCGTGTTTAGTGTCAAGTCATGTACGTGTTTAGTTTCAAGTCATGTACGTGTTTAGTGTCAAGTCATGTACGTGTTTAGTGTTAAGTCATTAATGTGTTTAGTGTCAAGCCATGAATGTGTTTTGCGTCAAGTCATGAATGTGTTTAGTGTCAAGTCATATGCATGTTTAGTGTCAAGTCATATACGTGTTTAGTGTCGAGTCATATACGTGTTTAGTGTCAAGTCATGTACGTGTTTAGTGCCAAGTCATATGCATGTTAAGTGTTAAGTCATGTACGTGTTAAGAAGTCAAATCATGTACGTGTTTTATCTGAAGTCATATAGGTGTTTAAGTGTCAAGTCATGTACGTGTTCAGTGTTAAGTCATGTACGTGTTCAGTGTTAAGTCATGTACGTGTGTAGTGCCAAGTCATGTACGTGTTTTGTGTCAAGTCATGTACGTGCTTAGTGTCAAGTTATATGTATGTTTAGTGTTAAGTCATGTACGTGTTTAAGTGTCAAGTCATGAATGTGTTTAGTTTTAAGTCATGTACGTGTTTAGTGACACGTCATGTGCGTGTTTAGTGTCAAGTCATGTACGTGTTTAGTGTTAAGTCATGAATGTGTTTAGTTTCAAGTCATGAATGTGTTTTTCGTCAAGTCATGAATGTGTGTAGTACCAAGTCATATGCATGTTTAGTGTCAAGTCATATACGTGTTTAGTGTCGAGTCATATACGTGTTTAGTGTCAAGTCATGTACGTGCTTAGTGTCAAGTCATATGCATGTTTAGTGTTAAGTCATGTACGTGTTTAAGAGTCAAATCATGTACGTGTTTTGTGTTAAGTCATGTGCGTGTTTAGTGTCAAGTCATGTATGTGTTTAGTGTGAAGTCATGTACGTGTTTTGTGTCAAGTCATATGCATGTTTAGTGTTAAGTCATGAATGTGTTTAGTGTCAAGTCATGAATGTGTTTTGCGTCAAGTCATGAATGTGTTTAGTGCCAAGTCATATGCATGTTTAGTGTCAAGTCATGTGCATGTTTAAGTGTCAATTCATTGCGCTCATAACATTTCTCTAAAATTGTAATAATTTTGGTTTGGCGTTATTCACGTTTGTTTAATTTGAAATTTTCACTATAACTTGACAATAAGAAAGAGGCTATATTAATAATCACTGCTGTCAATTAAATAATATTAAAACAATAAAATAATTGATCTATAATTTATAACAATATTTCAGTTGGCAGTTGAAATTCGTACCAGATCTCTTTTATTACCAATAAGCTGCTCATTTGGTTTTGACTAACTTTTAATCCATAGGCTATTCTAGACCGTGTTTGAGTAGTCATTTGAAAGACTGCCCTCTTAATCTTCGGGATCGAATACATTTCCATTGCCTGTAAGCCCAGAGTGAAAGTATAATATGCTTCCGGTTCACTGAAATAATTTTGTGAAAGAAATGATGGAGCTTAGAAAACTGTTTCTTAATGAAAAATTTGAAACTAAAATTATAGTTTAATTCTTTTTTTTTAAAGCTTACTCTGTCTGTCTAGTTGGAATCTTGTACACCTTATTTCTCCCACTTCCCATTCTAGAATCAAGTTGAAACTTTGCACAAATATTCACTGTCGATGACAACGATGGAATTATTATTTAATCAGTTAGTTGTCATTAATTAAATTTGTTTTATATAGAAATGTATAAAGACAAGGTCCTGTGTATAGAATTCGCTCGCTAAAAAGGTTTAAACTATAGACTTTATTATACTATCATCACCATCATCAAACTCCATTAGAGTGAGGGCTTGAGAGGCATAAATCCTCTCTTGCAAAAGCCCTGGACAGAAACCCTGCTGTCTTGCGTAGTGCATAAATGTCGCCATACAGGTCGAGAATTTTTGGTTTCCCAGACCTGTCGAGACGGAGATCAGCAAGTCAAGGGGATATCAACAAGTCTGGGACAGTCCAACAGAATATGGTTTCCTCTTCCTCCCAGCAGCGGGGGCACCGTGAATCGAAATTTGGCCATAGCCGTGAGAAATATGAGCCAACAGGACAATGGCATGTCCTGCACTGTGCTATAAATGCTTGCTTAGGCCTGGACAGCCTCCACTACGGGGAAGTGCGGTCAGGGCGCCTCATGCGCTCCCAGATTCCACTAGCTTTTTGGGACTTATTAGATTATAAAAGCTTCCATTTTTTTTAAATAGTATAACTCAGTGTCAGTGGCTAACGCGTAGGTCTTCCATCATGGAGGCTCTGGAGCCCGAGTAGAATTTAGACTCAAGCAAATTAAAAAGCAGCACGGAAACCTTCTCTCAGGTACCCTTTCCCGCCACCCTCCCCCTATATTGGTCCACAAAATAAATTGGATTTCTTTAAATGATCTCATCTATATATATATATACACCTTTTTTGTAACAGTTTTTCCTAATGGCTTGCTAACTTTCAATGATGTAGCAAGGAGTTTGAGGTCGTGGGGGGGGGGCTTGCCTTTTAAGGGGCACTTGCATTTTGATATTCGATATAATAAGATAATGTAATTAATAAATATATCTAATGTGTGGAATACATGCAGCATGGTCACTAATTTACATAACAACACGAATAGCAAGATAAAATAGCATTTGCTTTTTATTTAATGTCAAAAATTTCGGACACTTATTTGGGGGACCCCTCAAGTTGGGGCCCCGGGGGGGTAAATTTTAGATTTTTTGTCAATTTTTTTTTTTACATTTGTATTGCTAAGTTATGTAAGTTCTGTTATATTAACTACTGCATTTACACACAAAAAAATGTTTGCTTTTTTTTTAAAGAGAAAAAATCTATTTAGTATGCATATAAGTTGGACATGATTTAAAAAAAAATTAATAAGTGGTTTTTCATATTCAAATGTCATCATATATATCGCAACAGTTACAAATTATAAAAGAAATGTTTTTTCTTGTGGAATAACAGATTGTCCCTTTACAAAACAATTATAGCAATTATATATTCATTATAATACATTAGTTAGACCAGGTTCACATCTAGATTCACATTCACTTTGACCTATCCTTTGGTCTTTGGACCGCTGGGGCATCACACAAGATCCGCCAACCTTCTTTCTCCATTCTTCTCTGTCATTTGTTTTTGATAGAATTTCATTCTGATGTTATTTCTGAAAAATATTGAAACCTGCCTTTTTACCTGCCTGGGTGGACCACATCGGGGGGCGATTTTGAGTTTGTGTCTACACACAAACTGTCATTGCAACCTTTTTTTTTATTCATGTATTGTCTTTGCTAATAAATAATTATGCAAAGTTTTAACTTGATCAGAGAATGGGTGTGGTAGAAATAATGTTTCAATATATTTCTTTTGTTCGCAGTTCTAGAGGATCATGGGAGCGGAAGATGAAGACAAACCCAAAGCTGTCGTCATAGAGAAGGTGGTCATCGTACGGCCATTAAAGGTATTTATTTTGAGCAAACACTGCACGCCCCCAAGTGCCTGCTGATACGGTCCTTAGTCATGGTCACATGCTTGCGAATTTTGAACGCTGACTGCAGAATTAGAAAGCAGTGGCGGCACTAGGAGGGTGAGGGGGGATTTGGGCCGCATGGGGGACATCCAAAAGGGGGTGACACCCAAGTGGGAAAAATTCCCATTCAGAGGGTTCTCAAAAAAAAAAACAATAAGAAAGTGTTGGTCTTAAGATTCCGGGCTCTCTATTCAAGAAAAGAAACAAAGGTCAGTGCTTGAGTGCATTGATAGTTTTTATGCTGAAGCTTCGACTTAAACTAGATGTCATTAGCGTAGCCAATTATAACAAATAAATAGTTATATTTAAGCAACCGATTACGTTTTATTTGTTTCAAAACAAGTCGCTGTATTTGATGATTTATCAAAGCACGAAACCTAAATAGAAATAACAAACCAGAAGATAGGCAGCAAAAGTTAATCTTCAAGAAACTGTGCATTAATTAAATTTTTACACATTATATGCCATTGGTATTTTTTATAATCTCTGCCAATCTTCTCACTACGCCTTCAACTGTTTCTTACAGTCTGTGGCGTCATGTGAATAAATGCTTGTTAAAATTGAAATTCATTAAGAACTATTTGAAATCAACAAAGAGACAAACACGAAACTTTCATATCAAACAATTCTGTCTATTGAAAGTGAAAACGTTTGATGAAGTTGTTAATAAGTTTGCAAGTTTGAAATTAGGAAAAGTTTTGATTTTTAAGAGCGTTCTATTAGATTTTGTACGCTTTAAATTATCAGGTTTATAAACATTTTTTGCACCTTTTGATGTAGATTACGACAGTTTAAACTGTTTCATTCTTCATGACAAACATGACAGTTCAATTTTATTTTAGAAGGTTTTTAAATTTGATAACATTCATAAATTGTCATAAACAACGAACATTTATAATACAACGGATACTCATTTTATAATTGTGTAACCACCAATGGATGAAGAGAATTAGCTCAATATTGATTAGTATAGTCCAACTAAATAAAAAAAAAAACAACGGGAAACATTTTTTTTGTATGTGGAAGGTGACACCATAAGTTGACCGCATTGTGTGACACCCACCCTAGTGACGCCACTGCTATAGAGTAGGGTCATAGCAATGTAATGTTGATGCTTTAGAAGGATTCTAGGTATCACCTACAAGGCGAATCACAAATGAGAAGATCAGAAACGGGATCGCAATGGAAATAGGGCGCTACGATAAACTGCTTACCACTGTAAAAAAACAACAACACAAAAAAACTAAAATATTTTGGCTATATCAAAACGTCCTTACGGTTCGAAAAGAAATTCTTACAAGGAAAATTACCAGGAAAAAGAAGAAGAGATAAATAGAGAAAGCGATGGGAATTCAACACAAAGGAATGGACAGGTAGAAGACAGAGAGGAGTGGAGAAAGACGGTCGACAGATCATATAATGTGCACCAACGGTTCAGCAGACTAAAGAGAATAAAGGTGAAGTCAGGGCCTGGTAAAACTTAAGAATTAGGCATACTATTCGAGCTAGATGAACCTCGCCAGGATCCCAGCTTAGAACAATATGATTCAGGCTTTAAGCAAAAAAAAAAAAAAAAACAAGGTTACAAAACTAGTTTGTGTGGAAACACAAACATAAAATCTGACCCCTGGTCCACCCAGGAAAGTAAAAAGGCAGGTTTCAATATTTTCAGAAAGAATACCAGAATGAAAATATATCAAAGACAAATGACAGAGAAGAATGGGAGAGAGACAGTTGACAGATCTTACGTTGAGTCCCAACGGTCCATCAGACCAAGAAATAGCTGAAAGTGAAGTTAAATTTGAACCTGGCCTAACTGATGTCATATAGTTATTATTTAATTGATCTAATTGTTTTAAATTATGTTCCACTTATATACATATTTAATACATTTTTTCTCAAGGAAAAAAAAACAATATTTCCTTAAAAAAAAAAAATATTATTTAGTTAAGTGTCTCTGCTGCAGCGCTACAGTTCACGCGATAATATGAAAAACTACTTATAAATAACTTTTTAAAAAAATTATGTTCCACTTATCTGCATACAAAATAGATTTTTCTCTCTCTTTTTTTTTGTTGTAAATGTCATATTTAGTATGACAAAACTTACTTAACTTATCAATAAATTAAAACAAACATTTTGACAAAAAAATCTCAAATCTAGTCTAGAGAAGTAGGTTGTCACTTAAACTAACTACGAAACCTTTTATTTTCATAAGCACTTTGCTGACACAGTGGTTAGTGTATTGGTCTGAGTAGGTTTGAGATCAAATTCAAGACGCGCTAATTTTTATTTACCCAGATACCCAGGTGTTTTTTTCCTCCCATCCCCAACTGATCCAGACCAGGGAGAGGATCATAGCGTATTCAGAACGCTAAAAGCATCAAATTGCGCTAAACAAAAACGATGGATATATATATATATATATATATATATTTCTAATCGCATTGATTATTTATTTTTAGTCTAGATCTATTACAAATTTAATTACATGACTGATCGAACTAATTGATACAATTACACTTAATATAAGCTTTTAAAAAAAATTATTTATAAAACATATTTCTTATTTTCTTGATCATTTCACTTGTTTCTATATGCAGCTACTTTCAAGTTGAATCTACAAAAGGTTATATTCAAGTTTGTTTTAAAAAAATTAAAAGTGAAGTTCCCTTTTTAGACTCTAGACCAGATGATGTTTCTGTAGTCTACGGCTAACGAGGGCCAACCGCCTTCACTTTCCCTAACTAATGTCAGGTACCAATTAGAGCTGGGTGGACTCAGGCGTGCCGAAAGATCCCGAAATTAAAAATTCCAGTCGTCACCAAGATTCGAACCCGGAACCCACGGTTCAGAAAGTAAGCGCTTTACTTTCCCCAACTAAGGTCAAGTAACCATTAGATTTTTGTGGACTCGTAGGCGTCCTAAAAAATCGCGAAATTCACAACGACATTCAAACCCAGGAACCCATGTTCGGAAGCCAAGCGCTTAGTCATTCAGCCACCGCGCCCCCTTTCATTTTATAATGTAACTATTTATTGTGTAATATATCGAGTTAAAATTAACAACTCTTCAAGCATTGTAAGTTTCAGAATTATATTCTTCGTGAAATAAATAGCCTAGTTTTCCCTTGGCCAAATAGTAACAATGACGTAGTTCTCATGGCATGATGGAGTTCATTGCGGGCCCAGAACTTTGAGAGGCCCACAGAGGCCCCTTGAAACAAAGAATTTAAATGTAATGAATTTATATCACATTGATATCGTTACCACGGGAAATACTGCATTCCTCATTAATCTTCAGACTCGAAGAGAAGCCCTATTAACTACATAGAAATCGTTACTCAATTGACAGCACTGCCACAGATGGTAGGTTGTAGTATCTTCCTGCATTGTAATGCCTTTTTTTAAAAGTGTACTGATACATGCATCATGACTCGATTAGGTTTTTATAAAGCTTTTAATCTTCTGTCTATACGTCTGATACAAATGTACACATCTTTTTCTCTCAGTTCCCATTCTCGGATCAAGTTAATACTTTGAAACAATTATTCATTGTTGGTAACAACACACAAGTCAATAAAAAAAAAATTAACCAATTACTTCATTAGTGATAATAAAGGAGTTAAATTTTGCAGCATATTTATATATAAATATATATTACAGTAATTTTTTTTAAATTTGCACATTTAAAAAAAAATGCTTGTTATTACACTCAAGGAGGACTTGGTAAGACAATCATTTTCTTAAACACGGGCCCACTTGTATTTTGTGACGCTTCTGCACTCGAACTATCTGTAAATGGTTTAAACACATTTTACATTCAAAACATAGAAACAGGAAGTACATTATAGTGCTAGTTGTCAATGTACAAAGTCATCAACTTCTTATCACTCAATAGCTCGTGAATACTGAGCAAAAATAGTCGACACGAGCTAGCGTAAATACGTGCAAACTGGGATCTCTAGATGTTTGTTTTCTTTTAGCTAATTAATTTATTTGTTTGCCACGTGATGGCTCATATTGTAGAGTGGACAATCAGGCTAGGATACTTGTTGCCTTAGGGCCTTGGGTACATTTTAAGCAAAACTTTAAAAAAAAAAGCTTTTATATATGCTTATAGCATGCTCCGAGCGCTATGGTCCAATCTCATTTGTGGACCAGTGGAGGGAAGGGGTATCTAGCAGAAAGTTTTCCGTGCTTCGTATAGGAAATAAGCAAACTCTGTGCGAGCGAGACCATTCGTGCACACCTGTGACGTGCACACCTGCTAACGAGCTATTGGTCTAAACTGCCCACATGTTGTGACGTTGCAGGCCAGTGTTCAGGCCTCCTGTAACGATTGGTCTTAAACCCCCTTTGATTGATGGCCAAGCCTCTCAACCGCATAGCTAATCTATTGTCTGTGTTTTGTGAGGAAGGCAGGGGAGGCTGCGGTAGACTTATAATAATTACGTTATGTCGATCAACCTTGCTGAGCCTTCCCCTCCCCCTGTTGTTCCTCGTCGTTGGTTTGTAGCCCCAAACACCTGGTACAACTAAACTGACGAAAGCGTAGTTAATTCTTAATGTTTAATTTGAAACAAATATGAAGATACTTCTATTTAAACAAACTTTGGGGGTAGGGGGCGAGATGGCAGAGTGGTTAAACAATTGGCTTCCGAACCTGGGGTTCTTGGTTCGAATATTAGTTGTCACAATCATCAATTGTGGATGTCAGATGTCAAGATCTATGAAGATGCTCTGATAGATACGTTGAAGATTATCTTGATCTATATCACACCATCAATGATCGTGATTGCCGAGGATCTTGAATCGTCTTTTAATAAGATGATCGTATAGAAGTAGCTAGATCTAGTTTATAATACGATCATTCAGAATGTTGTCAGTTGATAAGAGGATCATCTAGAAGTTGCCAATCGCTAAATCGATCTAAGTATGTTACTATATTCAATGAAGAAACTCCTCTTTGTCTAAAACAATTACTTTAGTTCAGAACTTGAAAAAGCTATTCACAAATAATTACAATGGTTAAATGCATTTGAATAAAATAACAGATCTACACAATAATATAATTGAGTTCTAATACACAAAACTCTAGTACATGTTCTCATTAACACGTTCCATACAAGACTGACTAAAAATCTAGAACTTTTCCCCGGGAATAGCGATGTCACGTGTCCAACGCACCTCGTAGCAATGCCAACCAATAAATGCAGCTCAAGGTACAAAAATTAGTATTTCAAAACCAATCATATTTATTCTGACACATAGCCCTCCGCGTGATGGAATTTCCCGAGGTCGCTGACGAGCTAAATATAGATACTCTGTACGTGACAATAGTAAAGACTGATTTTGAAATTCGGTATTTTTAGTGTAGGCCTACCTACGGTTAGTCGTTGTGCAGGTCACATGACACCCTGCTCGTTAACCGTTAGCCAAAGAAACAGATGACCTTAACATCATCTGCCCTAGAGATCGCAAGCTCTAAAAGGTTAAATTTATACATTTTTTTTTGTTTTACTTTAAAACGGTATGCATCCAGCAAGAGTCAATTTACTATTCACAGGTCTTGGGCTTGCTGTGCGGAGTGTTGGCAGTGCTGCTTCTCATGATCTCAGTGGCAGCAACCTCCTGGCTCAAGGCTGAGGATGTTCTCGAAGGCTTGTGGGAGAAGTGTGTCTACAACCGGAGCACCCCAGACTGGGTGGAGTGTGATAACAGCATGCCCAGAGTTACGACAGTATTCAATCATATTGTTAAGTACAGAGTCTCTCAATCTGTGACCGTAACACAACGACGATCTTTTTTTTTATTATTTGTATTGTAGCTATTGATTTTTTTTAGTACATATCAAGTGAAGCGACATTAATTTCAATGTTAAAAAATAAAATGTTATTTAATTAAGTAACATCATTTATATTTATTAAAAGCTCTCACCAAGGTAGAGCGACACACATCTTGCAGCCCAGAGAAAAGTATTACTAGAGGAAAGGCGCAGAAAACCTAAAGAACACTTAAATAAAATACCCGCGGATAACAGTTTCGTCTGCATCAGATGTGTAGAAATATGCAGGTCGAAACTGGGCTTGTGTCATGTGAAACTGCACTATTCCTTAATCTTTGGAATCAAAGACATTCCCATTGTAGATAACCAGTGGCGTAGCAAGGTATCCGTGGGCCCGGATTCAAGAATATCTTGGTGGGCCTCTTCCTCCAAAAAAAAAGAATGTGTCACATAACAATTGAGTAATCTGAATGTATGGGTACATTAACCAAAAGACATTCCAATACTTTCTGCTTGATGTAACGTAACGCTGGCTGCGCTTACAATTTTATACTAGACAATAAGCAGAACAATGTTATCGAATGTTTCTAATTTTCCTCAAAGTGCTGCATCTTCCAGGTGCTCTTTTCTTTTGAAGAACACACAGTAATTTGAGTGATTAGTTTTAGTACATCAAAATATATGAATCTCATTTTCTTAGAGCATTCCCTGATGACCACCTTGTGACCAAAAGTATTTGAGTTTAATGTAAACTATGCTCTTCCTCTTGGATTCAAAACGCGACCATCTTGAAATGCTGTGAGCAAAAAAAAAGCATATACCAGAAATCTGCAACGTCCTGAACCCAGCTGACGAAATCATTTAGTACGAAGTTTAAGTCGTGGTTAGAATAGTGAAAATGCTCAAGAGGCTTCTTTTGATGAAGCTATTCCCAAAGACCATTGCAGGCCTTAATATCCACTTATATTGGAAGCACCATCATAGCTTTAGCCTATCAGTTTATTTAAGGATAAATAGGGATTATTTATTATTTAGAGCATTTGTTCAGCCAGTGCTGCAGACGTCTGGTTCTCACAAAAAACTAAAATCTAGGAATAACTCTCTGATTGCTTTTTTTTTTTTTTAGGGGGGGGGAGGCGTATAGGACTTTGGACTAGAAGTCATTGCCATTAATATTTTTTAGAAAGATCATGTTAAAACAATAAAAGATTTAAAGATTGATTAAAATTTAGAAAAAAAAAAACTAACCAAAACTAACCAAAAAATAAATAGAGCGATATGTTGTTAGGGTTCTATAGAAATCGAGAGAGAGAGAGAGAAAGAAAGAGAAAAAGAGAGAGAGGGATGAAAAGAAAGATAGAGAAACAACAGGATAGAAAGAAAGACAGAAAAGAGACAGAAAGAAAGAGAAAGAAAGAGAGAGAGAGAGGGAATAGAAAAATGCTTAAATAGGAAATAAAACAGAGTGATGGAAAACAAGATATGTGGGGGGGGGGGGTAGAAAAAAGAAAAGAAAGGGAACGACTGAAGAAAGTAAGAAAGAAAAAAAGAGATGAAAAAATAGAGAAGAATGTAAAGAACGAGCGGGAAAAAAAGAGAACGAGATAAGTTGAAAAGAGAGAAGAGTAAGATGACAAGAGAGAGAGAGAGAGAGAGAAAACAAAGAGGTAGAATATAAGAGAGGGGAAATAAGTGAGAGAGAGAGAGAGAAAGAGAGGGAGAAAATGAGAAAACGTGTATTTCTCTGACACCAGAGTTGTTTCTACCTTAACCGTTACCACAAGAGCTGAGCTCACCTAAAGGGGGATAACTCGCACAATACATTATTTTGAACACATAAGAATTGACAGTATTTGGTAACTATGAACAACTGACGACTCTTACTACACGTGGCTTGACTGTACTAACTTGGTCCATGTCTTTCTTTCAACAGGTCACGGTAAGACAGAGTTTACTAGATGTAGACAAATTTGTGTCTTGTTCCAATAGTTTAGTTATAAAAAAAAAACATACTGCATGGCACGTAGTCAATATAGAACACAGTAATGAATAAAAGTATTTAGAATATAGGTCAGTGAGCATTTTGATTTCAATCGCCCCATTGCAATCATAAGCTTTTCAATCTGGTAGACATATTTAGTGATCACATGACATTGACAGTGTGTTTATAGTTTTTTGAATGTTCTTCCTTTGTTGATTGCTGAATCATCTTTTTTTTTTGGAGAGTTTCACGTTAGACTAAACAATGTCAAGGACACTAACTAGAACTTAAACAATATCTTTATATTAAATCTACCTTTTTTAACCTCATTTATAGCATTCAGTGTAGGCTGGGTGTTTCCTCAGGATATTTTTTTATGTATATATAATATAATCCCCGCATTTTAAGGGAGTTTTCTGTCTTGACAGTTTGCTCCAATACTGATTTATAACAACATTGGAGTCTGAAACTGTAACTGGAATATCCATGGGACTAGGTGGGGTTGGCCAATGGCCCATTCTCCGCCATCCACAGAGCTCTCCAAATGAAACTATTTTGCAGTAGAAAGCTTAAGGTGGACTGCGCCCTGGGTATGCCCTTTGGAATCGTCACATCCTGGATCCAGGCCCCTTCACGCTATCACATTCACCAGTTCCAGAAAAAAAAAACACTTCGTGATGGGTTTATATCCAGTAGTAGAGAGTAGTGAGACATAGACATACCTCTTTCTCATTAACTAAAGAGAGTGCCATTAGAGTATGTAATGGGTTGCCTGAATCAGCCGAGAAAACCAACGAATTATCACAGATTACGTCATTGATTAACATGCATGACTAGATTGACTCATGAACTACGTAGTATGGAGCTATTTTCATCACGTCTAGATTTCCTTAAAGTCACCATGAAAGCTTTACGACTCAAACCCCCCCAAAAAACTGCACTGTGTATTGTTTCATGATGTCCTTAATTGTTATGTCCCTAATAAACAGCCATACATTTTTAGCACATCTAGCTATAAGGGATTTTTATAAAAGGAACCTTAGTTTTTTTTCCCTGTATACAGAATACAAAAGCCACGTGTTGGCAATTATTAATCAATTATTTAACTGTTAAAATTGACGTCTGCATAGAGTCCTTCACATTGTTTATTTTTGTACCTTTATTTCAATGTGTTTTTTTTAAATGTTGCCTCGTTTTTCTTTAGATTCCATTATATCGCCCCCACGTTTCTCCACTTCCCCCCACCCCCGTCTTTTTTATGAAATGTACATTGAAACTGAAAAATCACAATGCAAACAAAAAAAACAACAACAACAGGTTACAGTAATTAGCATATAAGACAATACTAGATCTATTTGCTGTGTCATTGTATTCATGTGTTACAAGTTCCTAGTTTAACTTTTCTAGCTCTTGCTTTGAAGCATGTCGGGGCATTTGTTGATTTAAATACCACCAGTTTCTGTATCAAAATAAACCTAGAATTTGTTTTAAAAGTTCATCCGCAATTAGAATGCGTACAGATTTTAAAATACATTGCACATCAGAAGCATCACCTAGAAATGTTAAAGTGGACTGAGTAATTGTTAATTCATGTTGCATTTGTTCAATTTTTAAACGCGCTAGTCCAAGAATAAAAAGTTGTATTGAAGATTTTCATAAAATGCAGGCACATCCATAAATAACATTGGTGTAACCGGTGTACATAAATAAGAAGTATTGATAAGCATTACATTTTTAAAACCATTTAATAATTTTGTAGACTTTTTTTTTCTTTTTACTGTAGAATCAAGTTAAAACTAAAATGTGAACAAAGAGCAGATTACTCTGAATAGCATTTAGTATGTAAGGGGTCGTTGGTAAATGACGTCACGCTCTAGGGGGGAAAGGGGGGGTCTGAAAATGTGACACTTTGTGACAAGGAGGAAAAGGGGGGGGATAGCGATTTTGTGAAGTCACGAATTTAAAATTCATAAAAAAAAACACAAGTAAAATATTTTTTTTTATTCTTCAAAAATCTTCGAAAAAAAATATTTTTTAGGTATTCATTTCAACATGTACTTCTCAGGTAGTTTTATTCTCAAATAAAAAGCATTGAAAATATAGAGATATTTCAGTCTTGTTTAAGGAGTTCAACTGAAAACATCATGTTGGCACTGCCGACTGAGAATTTCACGTTATTCTTCTCCAAAATACTAATCTTAAATTTCCGGAAAACTAACGACGTCAACGCACAGAAAGCCAAAAGAATTATTAAAAAAAAAACAACAGACAACGAAGTCTCTTGTAGTTTTGTGAAACGCAGGCGAGGAGAATCTGGAATGGAGAGATGAAGATCTCATTGAAGACAATTTCATTTTCGAGTCAGCTCCTCAAGCAGAAGAAGAAAATCTTCCCTTGCATACTATCGATGAGCACATGAAACCTCTTTGGGAAAAAAAAATGATGAGAAATAAATAATTTGAAATAAATATTTTTTTTTTATTTTGTGACATGACGCAGAGGGAGGAGAATTTAAGATACTTTGTGACAAGGGGGGTGACGTCATTTACGAACGACCGTTAACTCTCCAATGTAAAATGTTGCGTTATTTTGAAAAAAAGTTTTACTTCCCCTATTTCTCTGAAGAGTGGGTAACTATCTGTCAAGCCTTGTGTATCATCTCTCTGATCGTCTGCATGGCCGCCATTGCTATCACCTCTGTCGGGCTCAAGACTACGAACTTTATCCTGAAGTACAAAATGTATTGGATCGGTCTCATAATCTTCTTTGCTGCAGGTTGTACATTTCACAAGATTTGACTTTCTAAGATAAAATAAAAATAGCCATTAATTGTCTTCAGTTTGCACTTTCAGCTGGGACGTGGTAGCCAGATGGTAGATCGCTTGGCTTCCTAGCCTGTGGGTACCGTGTTCGAATCTCGGTGAAGACTGGGATTTTGAACCTCGGGATTTTAAAGACGTTCCTGAGTCTATCCACCTCTAATGGGTAATTGACATTAATTGGAGAAAGTAAAGGCGCTGGTCATTGTTCTGGCCACATCAAAAAAAACCTTGTTAACCGTCCGCCACTAAATAGTTGACCTTTACATCATCTGCCTCATAGATCAAAAAGTCTGAAAGTTATACTTGTTCCTGGTGTCTATCCCGACGTGAAGATGTAGTGAAGGGCGGATGTCATTTTTTCGTTTTCTGAATTTTTTTTCTTTTAACCTAATTGCATAAAATCTTTTAAAATGTTTTGAACTATCGATGTTATATCGTGACTAATAAGCTGACGTGTTTCAGCGGCATTTGAGCTGATCTCCTTGGTTATCTTCCCGATCAAATTTCTATCTGAGATGTTGACAAGAAGTGAGATCCACTGGAGGTAAGACTTTTACTGTAGTTTACTGCACTGTTTCCCAAACTTTTGAGCTATGCGTACCCATTTTTATAATTTTTGTAATGCTTAGTGCACCTCGCCCCCCCCCCCAGTTTAATTTATTAACAGAACATAATAAATGGTTAGGCATATTTTTAAAAAATCAACATTGTTGATGAGGTACAATGCTTACCCCTTCCAAAGTCTTCCCATACCACTGAGGGTTCGTGTACCCCATTTTGGGAAACACTGGTTTAGTAGATACATAGTGAACAGATGCAATTCTTGATTATATACATATTTCTTAAAATATTTATAATGATCTGATAATTTCGTTTCGACATTAATGAAATCTGTAAGTTAGAAATTTTAATTTAATTTTCAATTTAAATATTAGTTTAATTTAGCGATCTCTTCAATCGCTAGCATAAATAAGAAAAGTAAGGTCGGTAATCAAAGAGAGGTAACCTGTAAAACATCTTTGACTTCGTCCATAAACTTGTTTATTTCCCTTTAGATTAAAATCAGAATCATTTAATTTAAGTTGATTTTAGAATAATGTCTTACTTTATTGCAGCTTTGGTTGGGCCTACATCGTCGGATGGGCTGGGGCTGTGTGCGAATTCACCGCTGGCCTGTTCCTTCTGCTGGACAAAGGAGCTGAGGAGGTCATCTTCAGGGAGAAGTCCGTGAAGGAGGAGAAGAAAAATGGCGTGGAGGGGATACCGGACAAAGCGGTCAGTGAGGAAACTGTGTAGCTCCGAAATTCGCTGCGGCCACTTGTGATAAATATGAGTATGCATTAGATTTGTAATTGGGATTGTTCTTGGGAAATGTTTTCTGTTCATTGGGTTTGTCATTAATGGATTGTTCTTGCTGGAAATTGTTTTCTGTTAATTGGGCTTGTCATTAATTGATTGTTCTTGATGGAATCTGTTCTCTGTTACTTGGGTTTGTCATTAATGGACTATTCTTGATGGTAACGTTTCTGTTTATTGGTTTTGTCAATGATGGAATGCTCTCGATGGCATGGTAACCCAATTTAGTATCGTAGTATCGTGATCGATATTTTCAAAGCAACATCGAATGCTTCTCACGGTCTTTTGATTCAATCTGAAAATTAAACATATATATAAAGCAGATGACTACACTAACTATTGCTAGACAAAGAAAAAAACAACCTAGTCATCTAGTCATGTGGTAAACGCTGCGTTGCAATGGTCCTGGGCTCCATCCCTACCCATTTAGTGACCCTGTGGTCTATAGGGCATCTGTTTCTGTAGCCTACGGTTATCGACGGTGTCATGTGGTCAGCACATCAACCAACTTTTACTTTTCCCCGACTAACGTTAGGTACCCATCAGAGGCTCCCAAAGATCCTGAAGTTAAAAATCCCAGTCTTCATCAGGATTCGAACCCCGGATCCCGGTTCGTTAACCAAGCGCTTTACCGCTCAGCCACCGCGCCTCATACGACTTAGTTGGGTTAGAGATTATTTATGCTAATATAGTCAGTTGGTGTTAGGATTCCATTGAGAAACGGGATATTACACACAGAGACTCGACTGTGGCCTTTTCAGTATTAAACGTCATCTGTGTTTGTATAACGGTCTTAGTCTTTTCTATTTGTTATATGTGTAGGTCTTGTTACTTGTTAGTTAAGTACATCGAATACACCCGTAAAAGAAAAACCCAGACATCTCCAGAGTAATCTGTCAAAGTCAGACAGCCATCATTTCGAGACCCGGGAGGCCTGACCTCTTTAAGGCCCATGTTTTTTTTTTTCGTAATATTTAATATTTAATGTAAATAATATTAATTTGGAGGGGGGGCTCGGGGGGATTTTCAAACTCTCCCCCTCCCTCCATTCACATTAGCTACGCCTCTGCAGACAGCAATCAGCAACCACAAGGGCAAGGCCTGTCACTGGTGGGGGCAAAGAAAAGAGTATTTCAATAGAAACGAGACATGCCACTCATGCCTTTATTTAACGACATTGAGTTGGTATTTTGTATACGTAAATGACCCTTGTAAGAATATGACCTTTCAGACCTGGGGCAGACGATGTAGAAGTCATCTGTTTCTACGGCCAACGGTTAACGAGGGTGTCATGTGGCCAGCACACAACTAACTGCCTTTACTTTCCCCCCTACTAACGCCACGAACTCATTAGAAATAGGTGGACCCAGGGGCGTGGAAATTCAAAATCTAGTCTTCACCGAGATTTGAACCTGGGACTCTTATGTTCGGAAACCAAGCTCTTTACCACTCATCCACAACGTCCCTTGTGTAGATGAATATTATTCTGCTAGCTTTAATGTAAAATATATTTATATTACTTATTATATTTATGAAATGTAACACTTTTATACCTTTAACAAAATGTACAAAATAATCATAGAATAAAAAAACATGCGCTATAAAATGTTGTTCTTTTTTTTATTTGTTGTGTGATTCTTCAGAAATGAGTCGCTGAAATCGTATTACTGTCTGAGTTATTTTCCTTATTTGACATCAACTAAAACAATTAATTACCTAATAGCTAATTGACTACTTAATTTTTAAATTAATTTATTAATTTGTTAGGTAAGAAAAATAATTATTTAAAGTTTAAATTTGTTCCGACAATAGGTGCGGAAGAAATGACAGGTACAGTTATTTAAGGAGACCAAACCTTACATATTCAGCTATATCTGTGAATACTGAAGTAGGTATCAAACAAATAATTAATTATCAGTAATTAATTGAATTTTTTTTTTTAAATTGATCCATGTCTTGTTTACGGCAATGAATAATAGTGCAAAGTTTCAACTTGATTTGAGAATAGGTGCGTCACATGTACACACTTCTTACCAGATAGACAAAGCTGATTCACGCTTTGTAAAAAAAAAACGTACATGTCATATTTACCCTGAGTCTAATAATAACTTTTATATAAACTTCACGACACAAACCGTAGGACTAATCCAAATTCTAATTGTAAACCGTACTCAAGATGCCTGGTTTTGTAGTAGCCAATACGGATTTTTCATAATGATGGTGTTAAGTTCGAAAGGTATCCTTCCTCCAAGTGGGTTTGGAAGTAGGGTTAGGCTTAGATCCACTCTCTGAGAGTACTTTGAAATTGAAATACATCAAATTCCTTTCGATTCATAACTTATGTTTGTTTTTTTTTACCTCAGCTTTTTAGCTTTTGACTTCAGTTGTCGAGCTTAGTACATCCTAGGAATCCTTGGGCTTTTGCCTCTTTTCTTGGCCTCTTTTTTTGGGCTCTTGGCCTCTTTATTGGGCTTTGTTTTTTTTTTTTTTTTAATAATAATACAAGGAAAAAAATACGGCAACCCTTATCAGGCACAGGAGATTACAGTGACCCCATGGTCACGATGGCGGTTCAGGTCGAGGCATTTTAGGCCTCTGTTTCCAGTGTTTTATATGATCTTTTGGAAGTATTCTTTTTTTCTTTATTTGTGTTTTCTTTGGAGTTTCTATTCATTTGGATCTTACGTTTTTTAATTTTACTTGTGTTTTCTTTTGGAGTGTTAGGAGTGTTGTGTCTCCAAGTCACTTCTTAAGGAGTGTGTTCTATTGTTTTTTTTTTTGTTTTTTTAAATTTTATTTTTCATTCTACTATGTCTATTAAGACTTTCCTAATAGAAAAAAAAAAGGATCTGGAGGGTGGTTTGGTCCACCATCCAGGTACTCTACTAATAAAACTGTCCGGACAGGGAGCAGTTCGAGCCTCGATGGCGTCCATCGTCGACGCCTTGAGGCTCGAGCCGGAAGAGGTGGGTTCCCTGTACCGGTTTGAGAACCCTTTCCTATGGTTCCTGGGTGTTTCCTCACCGGTGGTGAGGAACAGGATCATAGGAAAGGTGTTCGGTAGTGAAGACACCTTCAGGGTGGAGGTTACCACCTTGGAGGAAGAGAGAGTTAAAGTGACGCTTCATTGGGTGTCACCTACCATCTCGAAGAAAAAAATTGAGGAGATTTTCAGTACCCTCGCCGCAGAAGGCTCAAAACCAGAAGATAGTGAAAAAGGGCAGACCAAAGCTATACCTCCCGAGAGAAATGAAGACGGGTTCGAAGCTGTAAAAAATAAAAAAAAAGGTACAACACCTGAGAAACACATAGACAGTGGGAAGGGTACCCTCCCCCCCCCCAAAAAAAAGGCGAAAGTAGCACAGGGTCTAACACACACACAAAAATGAAAACTACCGGTCACGCTAGATCAGAGCCTAGCTCTCCTAGCAAAACAAACAGGAAAAGAACTCTTTCTTTGTCCTCTACCTTGGATGACCGGGGGGGGGGAAGGCTGTGAGGTGAGAGGGGAAAGGGAAGGAACGGGAGAGGAAATGGTGGTGTTGGAAGATATCCCCAGCTCTCCTGCACCTCTAGTTCTTGACGAGGGGGAGGACCCTGTTGCACCGCCAAACACATGAAGGGGAGGACTCCGACACACACAGAGTCATACTCACACACACATCGCAATAACCCACCAACACACAATCATGGCAAACATTACAATTCTTTCACTTAACAATCGAAACCTGAAAAACAAACAAAAATATATAGTTCACTCAACTGAAACAAGAATACGGGACTTTATATTCTTACAGGAATCAAATACCAAATACATTTTCAATTTTCATAAAAACACACACATACGCCCTAGTTACAAACAAACCCATTTAAATATATAATCATGGAGGACATCACGTTTTTGACCCTCAACATTCATGGACTCACAAACAAAAATACGTAGTTCATTTATCAAGAAAGTACAAACCAGACTTTATTTTTTTACAAGAAACAAATTTAGGTACAGAACACGCCCAATAAAGAGGCCAAGAAAAGAGGCAAAAGCCCAAGGATTCCTAGGATGTACTAAGCTCGACAACTGAAGTCAAAAGCTAAAAAGCTGAGGTATCCTAAAAAAAAAAAAAGATTTTAACGTTTATTATATTATTAATATATTAGTAGTTAAAAAGTTAGGTACCTAATTACTGAGTACAAGCACCTATTATTTTTTTAAAGTACTATATATATATATATTTCATGTGGTTATTTAACAATGTAAGTATTATATAACAAAATTAAAACTGACCATTGTAAGCAAGTCAATAGCTATTGTATTATATCTAGAAGATATATTATGAGCCAAATTAATAAAAAAATAATTTTCTTGCCATATTTATTATATTTTCAGATATATAACATTTCAAAAAACATAAACAGATTGTATTGAGCTTATTATCCCACATCACTACTTTCTGGAACATCAATCTGAAGAAAATAGAGCCTTTTTAAAGCCACACTCTTAAGCACATGGGAGGTCGTTACCTAGAGATATATAAACTACTTTATGATAGTGTTGTTGTTTTTTTTAACAAGGGCAATAACAATGAAAATCTAATTTAAAAATAACTATGGGGAGTTAATTCCACGTAATAAGAAAAAATAAAAACTGAACAGTATCAACTTAGTTCATTAAGTAAACTGAATTTTTATAGTTTTTATTATATACACTATATTTTTCTGTAAGAGTTATATATTTTAATTTTAAAAGTGTCAAATTTTGAGTTTTAAATAAATTTATTTGGTGAAAAATATTGAAATGTTTTAAAGCTTTTAATAGTTACTGTTTCTCTTGCTTAAGCGATTGATTTTTTTGAACTATTATTTGTTGAAGAAGGGTCCGTGGTCGCAAAATCTCATAAGTCTTTGAAAAAGACAACATATAAAAGATAATTAAAGAGAAAAAAAAATTTTTTGACAATGCTTATTTAAAGGAACACTTTCAAAAATAATTTTCTGGACCCCTTGCTGTCACCATTTTAATGGATCTTCGCTGCAGCCTACTCCGCGATCATACTGAAAATCCTGGAATATGACTTTGATATGATGTTCTCAATGAAATTTTCCTTGTATTATTTTTAATTTAGAACAATGTTTTGTGTGTCTTCTTTGGAATTAAAAAAAAAAAAAGAGAGAAAAAAAAAGCCCAATAAAGAGGCCAATAGCCCCAAAAAGAGGCAACGCCCAAAAAAGAGGCAAAGCCCAAGGATTCCTAGGATGTACTAAGCTCGACAACTGTAGTCAAAAGCTAAAGAGCTGAGGTATCCTTAAAGAAAAAAAAATGTCAATGTCTTGTGTTTCACCTGTTTATTTTCTAACTCTGTTTGTTACTAACATGTCTGTGAAGACATTCCTTATTGAGCGTAAGGACTTGGAGGGAGGTCTTGTCCACCCTCCAGGAACCTTGCTGCTCAAACTTTCCGGAAAGGGGGCAGTCAGAGCCTCGATGGCGTCCATCGTCGCCGCCTTGGGGCTCAGGCCGGAGGAGGTGGGTCCCCTGTACCGTTTCGAAAACCCGTACCTATGGTTTCTGGGCGTCTCCTCACCCGTGGTGAGGGGAAGGATCCTGGGGCGGGTTTTCGGAAAAGAAAAAACGTTCAAGGTGGAAGTAACCACCTTGGACGAGGAAAAGATCAAGGTCACTCTCCACTGGGTGTCCCCCATCATATCTAAGGTAAAAATGGAGGAAATATTTGGAAGTATGGCGGAGGAGGGAACCAAAGTAGAAATCCAGAAAGTAGAAGGCAGCGACAAGTGGGTGAGCTGGATTAAACCAAGAAAGGGCGCGGAGCTACCCCACTACATTCAGCTGAGGTACCAAGACGATCCGAGAACCTATAAGGTTTTGGTCACAACTCCGGGGAGGAGGCAGCAGTGCTGGTACTGCCAGAAAGAAGACCACTGGTCAAACCAGTGCCCGACTAGAGCCGCCCCCAGGGAAAATAAAAGGGAAACAGGGAAGTCCCAAGAGTCCTCAAAGGCAACATATGCAACGGCCCTGAAGGGAGTTAGCCCAAGGAAAACTGCAGAAGAGGAGGCAAAGGAGGATGGTTTTACTTTGGTTAGGAAAAAGAAAGAGAAACCTCAAGAAGGGAATAAGATGGGAAAAACACCACCCTCCTCCCCAACAAAAGGGGAAAGGAGAAATAGTGCAGGAGGTACAAACTCCCACAATAAATTGAAGCCAGAAGTGAGGATAAGGTCGGAGCCTAACTCTCCGACCAAAAAGAAAAGGCAAAGGACTTAATCGTCCTCCTCCTCTTCTTCCGACGACGACCAGTGCGTGGACTTGGAGACAGAGGAGGAAAGAAAGATAGAGATAGAGTTCCCCGATTCCCCAACCCCACTGGTCATAGATGAGGGGGGGGACCCCAGAACGCACTCTAACTCATAACACACAAAGTATAACAAATAGGAGACCACGTACACACGCACACTTACAGAAGACAGACATCCAACAAATTCAAGGTCACACACACACACATAGATAATAACACACATACTCCTTAGTTACAAACAAACCCACTTAAATACATAATCATGGAGGACATCACGCTTTTGACCCTTAACATTCATGAACTCACAAACAAACAAAAATACGTAGTCCACTTAACGAGAAAGTACAAACCAGACTTTATTTTTTTACAAGAAACAAAACAAGAATACCACTAAAACTTTTGTTACATTCCTCTGAAGATTTTGAAAATGTTCCGTTATTTAAGGTATCATTTGATTCATTGTGTTGTTTAGATAACCCTGCAGCCGACCTATTCTTTGAACTAAGTCGCAAAGGAGACCTCAGCCTAAGCAAATTCAGATCATTTTCTTGGACCTGGAGTTTATTAGTCACAGATGAATTCTGGTTTAATCCAATTCCATTGTAATTTTGAGATTCATGGCTTCTGCCATCCAAATCATCGAACATTGATCTAGCATTTTGATGCTCATTTTGAAAGTTAGGATTTTTCTCATTGTCAAGCACTCGCACCTTGCCCGTGTCGAGATTGTCTTCAATGATGTTCAACCCATTGACGTTTTCTTTACCACTTTGTCCATTATTTGTATCATTATTTCTTTCTGTTTCCTTTTAAACGGGTTCCAACTTTTCCACATTATAAATTTGAACAAAAATAGATCCCAACAAAATCTAGAATAAAATAATTTTCAATATTTAGACAAATTTTAGGCTACAATTATTTCTACGTTGATAACACGTAAAGTTCTATTTTTGAAAATCGCAGCAGTAGGCACATAGCGGCTATTTTTAGAGTTCAACTTCCGGAGGAAACTAACATCTAATAAAATTAAAAAGTCTAACTAGCTAATGATGAAGCAGGTAATATTTTCAAGAACTTTCGCTATTTACCCGACGATATGGATAAAATACATTGTAACAGGGATGCCCAACCTAGATCGACCCGCGGGCCATTATAATTTTCTAACACTCATGTCGCGGGCCACAACAAAATAAATAAATAAAAAAATGAATTGACAACTTTCGTATAACTCTTTCTGACGGTCCTCTGTGACATCCATACATACTTTTCCACTTTTCTTCATAGTTTTACATTCAGTCAACTTTAAGTTTTCTTCGGATCTCCCATTTCATTTACGCACACATCTTAAATGGTACAGCACCATATGCGTTGATTCCAAAAGATGACCCAAAGTAATTCTGAAATGATGCACTGGTTTGCACAAGACTAGCTCACGATAGCAGCGGACAGTTCAAAGAATTAAAAATAAAAGATTCATGTCGCCTAAAAATATAAATAAAAAAAAAGATTTTCTTTTTTTCTTGCAAGAATAAAGAAAAATAAAATGAATATTAGAATAGCAAAGAATGAAATCTTTGGAAGAAACTATGAGAGACCTAACATGGGGACATTTTTTTTTTCAACTTTTTTATGTGTGATTTTCTACATTTTTGTCCGATGTTTCAACGGGCCAGATAACACAATGTAGCGGGCTGGCCCACGGGCCGTATTTTGGGCATGACTAAAATACAAGAGCCCCCATCTGGACGTTTAAGACACGAGTTCTTCATCAACTAAACTTTACTAAATGATAAAAACATTTTAAAAGAGCTACTAAACGAAAATGACAAACATACAATTTACACAAATAGGCTATATAGATCTAGATCTGGAGTCAAGATCTAGTTTAAAACACACACACACACACACATATATATGAGATTTTACATTGCTTTGTATATTTATTCAGGTTCATATACTGATGTTTAAAAGTTACACTCCATTTTTATTAACGTGAAAACAAGGAGAGACCAACCAGCAGAGACTAATACACAGTGAATACACACTACTGACACACTTAAGAGTAAACTGTGAACACGTGAACATACTGAATAGTAGAACAAGGGAGACTACATGAAAACAAACAAACACACACAACATACATAAACATAAATACACAAATAAATGTAACAATCTGCAACTATACAAATTTATTCCATACCATAAAATGATATCTACTTCTCCAGAGCTGTTTAAGTGTAGAACTAATGAAAATATTAGACCTATATGTAAAAAGTAAACGATCTATAGAGCAGATGATGTTAAGGTCATCCATTTCTTTGGCCGACGGTTTACGAGCAGGGTGTCCATCATGTGGCCAGCACAACGATCAATTTAACCGCCTTGACTAACCTAACTGATGTTAGAGTTGAATGGGGTCAGGGCACCCTAAAAACCCAAGTGTTCACCAAGAATCAAACCCAAGACCAGGAAGCCAAGCGCTTAACTACTCAGCCAACGCTAACATCTGTAGCCATTTTATATTTACTAATAATTGAGTTTTAGATAAGAAAGAGAGGGGGATAATTTAATGTAATATGCAGCATATATAAGTTAAATTAAGAACTGGTTTTCTACACAAATTATTTCATTTCCCTTCTCAAATATTCCCCCTTCCCCCAGGTAAGGGTCGGTAATATGAAAGGGATATTGCACTAACCCCCCCCCCCTCGCCCATCTCCATTCGAACTCGCCAATGCTGCTATTATTGTATTCTTTATCAAGTAACTCTCCCCCCCCTTCATTTTTATATTTACTCGTAATTGAGTTTTAATTACAATTATGATATAAAAAGTGGGGGGGGGGGGAGAACAAAAAAAAAACTATAGAATGTCCAATGATCAACATGAAGGATGTTTTATTAAAATAGGTAGCCTAACAAGTACACACCGATTGTGACCTTTCACATAATTATCCCGCCCGTTCTTTTAAAGTGTTAGGGTTGGTGGAAAGGGAGGGGCGGGGGGAGGTCTATTGCATTTACCTCCCTGCAGCACCCTCTATTTAAAGTTTTATTTACTGCTAATAGAATTTTAGATTAGAAAATCAAAAGGGGTGTGGGCGTGCTATATAATACAGTAATTAGTTAAAATTCTATATAAAACATTAGATCTGCTAATGATTGATATTTAGATTAGTGGAGAGTGAATAATATGTTAGCTATTGGTTAAAATATCTTATCTTATCTTATATAATACAGACGTTACTTCAAAAAAGAAGATGATTACGTCCTACGCGTCATGCATTTAGTCATGCATATTAACCAATGACTTAAATTCTGCCAAGTCACTGGTTTTTCTGGCTAGCTCAGCCAACCCTTTCCATGCTCTAATAGCACTAGGGAAGAAGGAGTATTTGTACAAATTTGTCCTAGCATATGGGACGAGGAAAGTGCCTTTATTTTTGTGTCTTTCAGAGTATTTTATTAAATTTTGTTTTTGTATTTGAAGATTATGGTTCAGTGTTTTATGTATAATTGCTACTTTACTTTTGAGTCTTCTGTCCTGAAAGCTTTCTAAATTTAGTGATTTTACTAATGGTGTTACCCTAGTCAAATGTGAATATTCGTTTGTTATGAATCTCACTGCTCTATTTTGTGTTTGTTCCAGTTTCTTAATGTTTTCTTGAGTTGAGGGGTCCCACACGGTGGATGCATATTCTATTATTGGCATAACCAAGGTTAAATAACATTTTAGCTTTATGTTCTTATTTGATTTATAGAAATTTCTTTTAATAAACCCTAATGCTTTGTTGGATTTTTCTATAGTTTCATCAATATGTGGATTCCATGACAGTTTTTCATTTATTATAACACCTAGGTATTTTGCGTTTTTAGTCTGTGTTACTGGTTTGCCATGAATAAGATAAGTGGAATTAATTTGTTTTAGTTTTTTTGTTACTCTTAACAACTGACATTTTTCTGGGTGGAAAGACATGCTCCAATTTGATTCCCATTTCTGTAATTCATCTAATTCTCTTTGTAAAATATCTGTGTCTTGTTTTGTTTTTATTGTTCTATATATTATGCAATCGTCTGCAAATAATCTGACTTTTGTTCCTGAACTAATGCAATTTGGTAAATCATTTATGTAAATTAAAAATAGTAGTGGACCCAAGACTGTTCCTTGAGGTACACTTGAGTTTACTGTTATTGGTGTTGATTTAGAGCCATTTATTATTACAGTTTGTTCTCTTCCTATCAGAAAATCTTTAATCCACTGATGCAGTGGACCGTTAATGCCGAAATATTTTAATTTTTTAAGCAAACTATGGTGGTGAACTTTGTCAAAAGCCTTGGAAAAATCTAGATATCAATTATATATCATGAAGAATGGAAAGTAATTTTACCACGAAATAGTATGATATCTGTACAAAAAAAGCAACTCTCCCCCATCCCGAAACTAAGATAGCGAGAGAGATATTTAGTTTTAAAAAGTATACATTTTTTAGTTTGTCCCATATGCTAGGACAAATTTGTACAAATGCTCCTTCTTCTCTAGTGCTATTAGAGCATGGTTTGGGTTGAGCTAGCCAGGAAAACCAGTGACTTGGAAGAATTTTAAGTCATTGATTAATATGCATGACTGAATACTCGTCGGACGTAATCATCTTCTTTTTTGAAGTAACGTCTGTATTATATAAGATAAGATAAGATAAAGTTAGTAGGTACTAAGATAGCGAGAGAGATAAAGTTAGTAAGTTAAAGAGAATTAGTCAAAGTCAGTCAGTTGCGGACAGTTAGATGAATTAAATTAAGTTGAGGTGTTTGAAAGATTAACGAAAAGATTTCACAATTAAATGAGTCGATATCTTATCTTATCTTATACTAGCCAGATATTACACGCTGTCGCGGTTCTAAACTTGCGTATCGCTGATATAATCACTGATATAGTGTATTAGAAACAATTAAAGAAAATAATAATGTTTTAAGTAAAGCGAATGCATGAATTCATAATTATAAAAATACAATACAAATATATCCGAATTTTCCACTGGTCAGAAACTTTTAGTTTTGAAAAAACTGTTGGCATTTTTTTACGGTTGGCAAATGCGACTCGATTAAAGAGAGTACATTTGTAGCATGCTTGGAATAAGGACATGTAGCTCCGGATTTACGGCAGTGCGTCAACAAAGGGCCCGATCCTCCACAGACTCAAAAATGTATCCTTTTTAAAACTAAAATATGCACAGTAATTTTTTTTTAAATGGAAAGTTATATTTAATTTATATAAGTCTTTCATTCTTCTAAAATACAGCTCGCTTTTAGATATAAGTATTTTTTAGTAATTAGTGGATCTTTAATTAACGCTTTCTAAAAAGTGTAGCGGCCTCCACAAAAATATTTCCCCCGGAGCCTCCACATACTTAAATCTGGCCCTGTGTGTTTTTGATATACTATGGCTGGAAATGGGAATGTGAGTGGAATATGATGCGTGTGGAAGATGGTGTATGTGTCAAAGATGGAGTATGTGCCGAAAATGGAGTAGGCTATGTGTAAAAGATGGAGTGTTAGTGTGGTAAGTGGATTGTTATTTGGCGGTGGAGTATATGCAGAAAAATGTGTGTGTGTACACGGTGGAGTGTGTTTAGTAAGTGGTTTGTTATTTGGCTGGTGAATAGTGTGAGTGGAAAGTGGAGCTTGTGTTCTGTTTTGAAAAAAAAGTGTGTGTGTGGGGGATTTGTTCACAGATGAGAAGTGCATAAATATGAGAGGAAGCTATCTGGATTAGTGCCGTGTTTGGAAACTGGTGCAGATACGCATTACTCACATCAACAGGTAAATGGTCCTAACTACTCACCATGCATAAAGGTGAAACGCTATTACCTCTTACGTCATAGGCACACATAAGTGTTTTTTTGTCCTCATTCTTCTCCCCCCCCCCACACACACAGCCAACGAAGCCTCTGACGATGTAGGCCAACACAGGCAACAGGAGTTGTGGAACATGAGCTGAGCTCAAAATAATCCTGGATTAATGCTAGTGGCAATTTGTGTAACCGAAATTAATACTCTCAAACTTTTAAGTTTTGTAAATATTTTCTTGTCTGCTAATTTCTCACGGTAAGTAATTTTTTTTTTTAAGGAGCCAATTAACGAAATTATCTAGGTTATTTAGCTCATCGACAAAGACATGTCAACTTGAAACGGGTACTTAGCTTTAGATACATGCTCAACATAAGGTATACAATATATGCTGGTTAGCCTGGGCGTGTGGTAAACCTTCGGACTGTCGTCAGTGCGTCACGAGACAGGTCGCCTTAGGGGATGGCGCCTCATGCCCCGTGCCTTAGGGGGGCCCTGCAGTATTCTTAGGTCACTGTTAGATCATCGCATAAATATTTGTGTGACATTATAACAGAAGCCCAGGAATCACTGCTAAATCCGCCTCTAGTCATAATAGTCACGAGATTTACGTGTTAAGTGTCAAGTCATGTATGTGTCGAGTGTCAAGTCATATGCATGTTTAGTGTAAAGTCATATACGTCTTTAGTGTCAAGTCACATGCATGTTTAGTGTCAAGTCATATACATGTTTAGTGTCCAGTCATGTACGTGTTTAATGCCAAGTTATATACGTGTTTAGTGTCAAGTCATGTACGTGTTTAGTGTCAAGTCATATACGTGTTTAGTGTCAAGCCATATACGTGTTTCGTGTCAAGCCATAAACGTGTTTAGTGTCAAGTCATATACGTATTAAGTGTCAAGTCATATAGGTGTTTAAGTGTCAAGTCATATGCATGTTTAGTGTTCGGTCATGTACGTGTTTAGTGTCAAGTCCAGTAGGTGTTTAGTGTTATGTCATGTACGTGTTTAGTGTAATGTCATGAACGTGTTTAGTGTCAAGTCATGTACGTGTTTAGTGTCAAGTAATGCACGTGTTTAGTGTCAAGTCATGAATGTGTTTAGTGCAAAGTCATGTATGTGTTTAGTGTCAAGTCATGAATGTGTTTAGTTTTAAGTCATGTACGGGTTTAGTGTCAAGTCATGTACGTGTTTAGTTTTAAGTCATGTACGTGTTTAGTTTCAAATCATGAATGTGTTGAGTGTCAAGCCATGTATGTGTCTAGTGTCAAGTCATATGCATGTTTAGTGTAAAGTCATATACTTTTTTAGTGTCAAGTAACATGCATGTTTAGTGTCAAGTCATGTACATGTTTAGTGTCCAGTCATATACGTGTTTAGTGTCAAGTCATGTAGGTGTTTAGTGCCAAGTCATATACATGTTTAGTGTCAAGTCATATACGTGTTTAGTGTTAACTCATATACGTGTTTAGTGTCAAGCCATATACGTGTTTAGTGTCAAGTCATGAATGTGTTTACTGCTAAGTCATGTATGTGTCTAATGTCAAGTCATGTACATGTTTAATGTCCAATCATATACGTTTTTAGTGTCAAGTCATGTACGTGCTTACTGTCAAGTCATGTACGTGTTTAGTGTCAAGTCATATACGTGTTTAGAGTCAAGTCATATAAGTGTTTAGTGTCGAGTCATATACGTATTTAGTGTCAAATCATGTACGTGCTTAGTGTCAAGTCATATGCATGTTTAGTTTTAAGTCATGTACATGTTTAAGAGTAAAGTCATGTACGTGTTTTGTGTGAAGTCTTATAGGTGTTTAAGTGTCAAGTCATGTACGTGTTTTGTGTCAAGTCATGTACGTGCTTAATGTCAAGTCATATGCATGTTTAGTGTTAAGTCATGTACTGTTTAAGTGTCAAGTCATGTACATGTTTAGTATCAAGTCATGAATGTGTTTAGTTTTAAGTCATGTACGTGTTTAGTGACACGTCATGTGCGTGTTTAGTGTCAAGTCATGTACGTGTTTAGTGACAAGTCATGTACGTGTTTAGTGTCAAGTCATGTACGTGTTTAGTGTTAAGTCATGAATGTGTTTAGTGTCAAGCCATGAATGTGTTTTGCGTCAAGTTATGAATGTGTTTAGTGTCAAGTCATATGCATGTTTAGTGTCAAGTCATATACGTGTTTAGTTTCGAGTCATATACGTGTTTAGTGTCAAGTCATGTACATGCTTAGTGCCAAGTCATATGCATGTTAAGTGTTAAGTCATGTACGTGTTTATAAGTCAAATCATGTACGTGTTTTGTGTGAAGTCATATAGGTGTTTAAGTGTCAAGTCATGTACGTGTTCAGTTTTAAGTCATGTACGTGTGTAGTGCCAAGTCATGTACGTGTTTTGTGTTAAGTCATGTGCGTGTTAAGTGTCAAGTCATGTATGTGTTTAGTGTCATGTCATGTACGTGTTTAGTGTCAAGTCATATGCATTTTTAGTGTTAAGTCATGAATGTGTTTAGTGTCAAGTCATGAATGTGTTTTGCGTCAAGTCATGAATGTGTTTAGTGCCAAGTCATATGCATGTTTAGTGTCAAGTCATGAATGTGTTTTTCGTCAAGTCATGAATGTGTTTAGTGCCAAGTCATATGCATGTTTAAGTGTCAATTCATTGCGCTCATAACATTTCTCTAAAATTGTAATAATTTTGGTTTGTCGTTATTCAAGTTTGTTAATTTGAAATTTTCACGATAACTAGACAATAAGAAAGAGGCTTTATTAATCATCACTGCTGTGAATTAAATAATATTAAAACAATAAAATAATTGATCTATAATTTATTACAATATTTCAGTTGGCAGTTGAAATTCGTACCAGATCTCTTTTATTACCAATAAGCTGCTCATTTGGTTTTGACTAAGTTTTAATCCATAGGCTATTCTAGACCGTGTTTGAGTAGTCATTTGAAAGACTGCCCTCTTAATCTTCGGGATCGAATACATTTCCATTGCCTGTAAGCCCTAGAGTGAAAGTATAATATGCTTCCGGTTCACTGAAATAATTTTGTGACAGAAATGATGGAGCTTAGAAAACTGTTTCTTTACGAAAAATTTGAAACTAAAATTATAGTTTAATTCTTTTTTTTTTTAAAGCTTACTCTGTCTGTCTAGTTGGAATCTTGTCCACGTTATTTCTCCCACTTCCCATTCTAGAATCAAGTTGAAACTTTGCACAAATATTCACTGTCGATGACAACGATGGAATTATTATTTAATCAGTTAGTTGTCATTAATTAAATTTGTATTATATAGAAATGTATAAAGACAAGGTCCTGTGTATAGAATTCGCTCGCTAAAAAGGTTTAAACTATAGACTTTATTATACTATCATCACCATCATCAAACTCCATTAGAGTGAGGGCTTGAGAGGCATAAATCCTCTCTTGCAAAAGCCCTGGACAGAAACCCTGCTGTCTTGCGTAGTGCATAAATGTCGCCATACAGGTCGAGAATTTTTGGTTTCCCAGACCTGTCGAGACGGAGATCAGCAAGTCAAGGGGAGATCAACAAGTCTGGGTCAGTCCAACAGAATATGGTTTCCTCTTCCTCCCAGCAGCGGGGGCACCGTTGAATCGAAATTTGGCCATAGCCGTGAGAAATATGAGCCAACAGGACAATGGCATGTCCTGCACTGTGCTATAAAAGCTTGCTTAGGCCTGGACAGCCCCCACTACGGGGAAGTGCGGTCAGGGCGCCTCATGCGCTCCCAGATTCCACTAGCTTTTTGGGACTTATTAGATTATAAAAGCTTCCATTTTTTTTAAATAGTATAACTCAGTGTCAGTGGCTAACGCGTAGGTCTTCCATCATGGAGGCTCTGGAGCCCGAGTAGAATTTAGACTCAAGCAAATTAAAAAACAGCACGGAAACCTTCTCTCAGGTACCCTTTCCCGCCACCCTCCCCCTATATTGGTCCACAAAATAAATTGGATATATATATAGATAGATAGATAGATAGATAGATAGATAGATAGATATATAGATATATATACACCTTTTTTTTGTAACAGTTTTTCCTAATGGCTTGTTAACTTTCAATGATGTAGCAAGGAGTTTGAGGTCGTGGGGGGGGGGAGGCTTGCCTTTTAAGGGGCACTTGCATTTTGATATTCGATATAATAAGATAATGTAATTAATAAATATATCTAATGTGTGGAATACATGCAGCATGGTCACTAATTTACATAACAACACGAATAGCAAGATAAAATAGCATTTGCTTTTTATTTAATGTCAAAAATTTCGGACACTTATTTGGGGGACCCCTCAAGTTGGGGCCCCGGGGGGGGGTAAATTTTGACCCCCCTCCCCAACTACGCCACTGCTAGCTCTTTTGAGATAGTTGGAAACTCGATGGAAACTGGACCTGTCTAACGGTTTTCCCAAAAGTTGGACGGTGTAGGTATATCTTTAAAAGAAAAGAAACAATCCCCGAATCGTTCATACAGTGAAACAATTCTGGCAATGTTAAAGCGTTACTAGAAATAAATAGAATGAGAAATTATTGACTACCACAAGCTTTATAAATGAGGAATTAATTAATTAATTTGTTTTATGTTACTTGTTTAGTATTATTAGAATCTTTTAAAGACATTATGGGCCTCTATAAAATTATGCTGACGTCTCTGGGTCTCATCTTACTCAAATCCGGCCCAGGTATTCTAATCTAGACAATAATATAAGTATTGAAATGGAACTGATTTCTTATTATACAGTAAATCTATCATTAGTATAGTAGATAGAGATGAAAAGTGGTCGCTTAAAAGTCACAATAAGAGAGAATAGCTGTTTGTTGCCATTTACTATTTAAAGAGGTGGGCAGGGACTAATAACTCTCGCGCCTGCTTATCACTGGAGTGGTTGGCCTTTAAGCTGTTCAGGTTACTATACCGCTAGACTGGATTCCGCAACACAGATGGCAACCCTTATGCATCACCCCCCTCCCCCCTATATACACTAATGTAGTCTGATTTGTCTGTCAGAAAAAACAAAAACACATCTCTAGGACAGTGTTTCCCAATATTTTACATCATGGGGGCGGCTATATCGAGACCAATCGTTATGGTAGACCTGAAAACAGACATGTGACGTGGCAACGAGCCATTGGTCTCCACTGACCAAAGGTTGCCTCCTCCCAGGTCAGTGTACAGGCATTTTGTAACGATTGGTCTCGGCTATATTCATTACCGACTGCCTAGTCATGGGCATCATCGCAAAACGTCGTCAAATCCAATCGAGAAAAATAAACACCTGAACACTGAACACTTGAACATCTGAACACTGACCTGGAAGGTAGCAACCTTTGGTCAGTGGAGACCAATAGCTACGTTGTGCAGACTTGTGATAACACACGATGTCATTTACTAAACTTTCTCTTATATGGGCATATGGGGAGGAGATGCATAACTCGAACTCCAGCCCTTCATGATTGGTAGTCAAGCGGTTTATACCACTCGTGCCACACACCCAAAAACGTTAGAGGCATACCTCATAAAAAGAATCTTCCTATTTCTGCAAGTCCTATCCACACCTCGCTTATCACTTATTAGGTACTGGTCTGATCTATGGGAATCCCCCCCCCCTTTCTATGAAACAGCTGTTTATTAAACCATTTTCATGTTTAAGTTGTTTATTTAAAAAACTTAGAACCAAAATATTCAGCTTGCTTTCCATCCAAAAAAACAACAACAAAAAAACAACAAGAACAAACATACAAACAACAACAAGGGAAAATATAAAAATACCTCATAAAAGACATAAGAATAATGATAAACAAAACTATCCACGAGGAAGAACTCCACATTTACAAATATATCTCACAGTAATGTAGAATTCACTAGAAGATATTTGCCTTTAAGATATTTAAAAAAATGAAATTAATAAGCAATAATTAATTGACTAATTGGTTAACTTTTAAAAATTGATTCGGGTTTTGTTAGGTACAAGAAATAGTTGTTTAAAATTTCAACTTGATCCGAGAAAATGTGTGGGAGAAATAACGTCTACGATGTCTAAGGGGACAAAACCCTACATATTTAAACATATCTTTGAATACTGAAGCATTGAATTAATTACCAATAATTAATTGACTAATTGTTTTTTAGCGGTCCCCGAAAGGGGAAAAGATCCTATTAGTTTTGTGTGGAATGTCTGTCCATCTGTCCGTCCGTCCCTTTTAGATCTCGTAAACTAGAAATATACTGAAAATCCGACATCTTAATATTTTAGACCTTTCAAAGTTCTGATGCAACGGCTACTTTTTTCTTTTCTGAAAGTGAAAAATCTAATTTTTTAATCCCCTAAGCAAGCAGTTTTTTCATAAAAATACACCACTTTTACAAATATTCACTATTAATAGTAACAAACATTGAAGGCTTCTTTGTAGGGGAGATGACAATTAACCATATTTTTTAACACATTTATCCAAACGGTTTTAGATTTTTTGTCAATTTTTTTTTTTACATTTGTATTGCTAAGTTATGTAAGTTCTGTTATATTAACTACTGCATTTACACACAAAAAAATGTTTGCTTTTTTTTTAAAGAGAAAAAATCTATTTAGTATGCATATAAGTTGGACATAATTTAAAAAAAAATTAATAAGTGGTTTTTCATATTCAAAATGTCATCATATATATCGCAACAGTTACAAATTATAAAAGAAATGTTTTTTCTTGTGGAATAACAGATTGTCCCTTTACAAAACAATTATAGCAATTATATATTCATTATAATACATTAGTTAGGCCAGGTTCACATCTAGCTTCACATTCACTTTCACCTATCCTTTGGTCTTTGGACCGCTGGGGCATCACACAAGATCCGCCAACCTTCTTTCTCCATTCTTCTCTGTCATTTGTTTTTGATAGAATTTCATTCTGATGTTATTTCTGAAAAATATTGAAACCTGCCTTTTTACCTGCCTGGGTGGACCACATCGAGGGGCGATTTTGAGTTTGTGTCTACACACAAACTGTCTTTGCAACCTTTTTTTTATTCATGTATTGTCTTTGCTAATAAATAATTATGCAAAGTTTTAACTTGATCAGAGAATGGGTGTGGTAGAAATAATGTTTCAATATATTTCTTTTGTTCGCAGTTCTAGAGGATCATGGGAGCGGAAGATGAAGACAAACCCAAAGCTGTCGTCATAGAGAAGGTGGTCATCGTACGGCCATTAAAGGTATTTATTTTGAGCAAACACTGCACGCCCCCAAGTGCCTGCTGATACGGTCCTTGGTCATGGTCACATGCTTGCGAATTTTGAACGCTGACTGCAGAATTAGAAAGCAGTGGCGGCATTAGGAGGGTGAGGGGGGATTTGGGCCGCATGGGGGACATCCAAAAGGGGGTGACACCCAAGTGGGAAAAATTCCCATTCAGAGGGTTCTCAAAAAAAAAAACAATAAGAAAGTGTTGGTCTTAAGATTCTGGGCTCTCTATTCAAGAAAAGAAACAAAGGTCAGTGCTTGAGTGCATTGATAGTTTTTATGCTGAAGCTTCGACTTAAACTAGATGTCATTAGCGTAGCCAATTATAACAAATAAATAGTTATATTTAAGCAACCGATTACGTTTTATTTGTTTCAAAACAAGTCGCTGTATTTGATGATTTACCAAAGCACGAAACCTAAATAGAAATAACAAACCAGAAGATAGGCAGCAAAAGTTAATCTTCAAGAAACTGTGCATTAATTAAATTTTTACACATGGTATGCCATTGGTATTTTTTATAATCTCTGCCAATCTTCTCACTACGCCTTCAACTGTTTCTTACAGTCTGTGGCGTCATGTGAATAAATGCTTGTTAAAATGGAAATTCATTAAGAACTATTTGAAATCAACAAAGGGACAAACACGAAACTTTCATATCAAACAATTCTGTCTATTGAAAGTGAAAACGTTTGATGAAGTTGTTAATAAGTTTGCAAGTTTGAAATTAGGAAAAGTTTTGATTTTTAAGAGCGTTCTATTAGATTTTGTACACTTTAAATTATCACGTTTATAAACATTTTTTGCACCTTTTGATGTAGATTACGACAGTTTAAACTGTTTCATTCTTCATGACAAACATGACAGTTCAATTTTATTTTAGAAGGTTTTTAAATTTGATAACATTCATAAATTGTCATAAACAACGAACATTTATAATACAACGGATACTCATTTTATAATTGTGTAACCACCAATGGATGAAGAGAATTAGCTCAATATTGATTAGTATAGTCCAACTAAATAAAAAAAAAACAACGGGAAACATTTTTTTTGTATGTGGAAGGTGACACCATAAGTTGACCGCATCGTGTGACACCCACCCTAGTGACGCCACTGCTATAGAGTAGGGTCATAGCAATGTAATGTTGATGCTTTAGAAGGATTCTAGGTATCACCTACAAGGCGAATCACAAATGAGAAGATCAGAAACGGGATCGCAACGGAAATAGGGCGCTACGATAAACTGCTTACCACTGTAAAAAAACAACAACACAAAAAAACTAAAATATTTTGGCTATATCAAAACGTCCTTACGGTTCGAAAAGAAATTCTTACAAGGAAAATTACCAGGAAAAAGAGGAAGAGATAAATAGAGAAAGCGATGGTAATTCAACACAAAGGAATGGACAGGTAGAAGACAGAGAGGAGTGGAGAAAGACGGTCGACAGATCATATAATGTGCACCAACGGTTCAACAGACTAAAGAGAATAAAGGTGAAGTCAGGGCCTGGTAAAACTTAAGAATTAGGCATACTATTCGAGCTAGATGAACCTCGCCAGGATCCCAGCTTAGAACAATATGATTCAGGCGTTTAGCAAAAAAAAAAACATAAAAAAACAAGGTTACAAAACTAGTTTGTGTGGAAACACAAACATAAAATCTGACCCCTGGTCCACCCAGGAAAGTAAAAAGGCAGGTTTCAATATTTTCAGAAAGAATACCAGAATGAAAATATATCAAAGACAAATGACAGAGAAGAATGGGAGAGAGACAGTTGACAGATCTTACGTTGAGTCCCAACGGTCCATCAGACCAAGAAATAGCTGAAAGTGAAGTTAGATTTGAACCTGGCCTAACTGATGTCATATAATTATTATTTAGTTGATCTAATTGTTTTGTAAAGGGTCAATCTCTTATTCAAAGCCTGAAGGAAAAAAAAAACATTTCCGTAAAAAACTAAAACAAAAACAAACAAAAAATGTCCTTTACTTTAGTGTTCTAGGGCCATAGAGCCGCACTGCAGTTCACGCAATAATATGAAAAACTACTTATTAATTGTTTTAAATTATGTTCCACTTATATGCATATTTAATACATTTTTTCTCAAGGAAAAAAAAACAATATTTCCTTAAAAAAAATATATATTATTTAGATAAGTGTCTCTGCTGCAGCGCTACAGTTCACGCGATAATATGAAAAACTACTTATAAATAACTTTTTAAAAAAATTATGTTCCACTTATCTGCATACAAAATAGATTTCTCTCTCTCTTTTTCTTTGTTGTAAATGTCATATTTAGTATGACAGAACTTACTTAACTTATCAATATATAAAAACAAACATTTTGACAAAAAAAATCTCAAATCTAGTCTAGAGAAGTAGGTTGTCACTTAAACTAACTACGAAACCTTTTATTTTCATAAGCACTTTGCTGACACAGTGGTTAGTGTATTGGTCTGAGTAGGTTTGAGATCAAATTCAAGACGCGCTAATTTTTATTTACCCAGATACCCAGGTCTTTTCCCCCTCCCATCCCCAACTGATCCAGACCAGGGAGAGGATCATAGCGTATTCAGAACGCTAAAAGCATCAAATTGCGCTAAACAAAAACGATGGATATATATATATATATATATTTCTAATCGCATTGATTATTTATTTTTAGTCTAGATCTATTACAAATATAATTACATGACTGATCGAACTAATTGATAAAATTACACTTAATATAAGCTTTTAAAAAAAAATATTTATAAAACATATTTCTTACTTTAATGATCATTTCACTTGTTTCTATATGCAGCTACTTTCAAGTTGAATCTATAAAAGGTTTGTTTTAAAAAAATAAAAAGTGAAGTTCCCTTTTTAGACTATAGAACAGATGATGTTTCTGTAGTCTACGGCTAACGAGGGCCAACCGCCTTCACTTTCCCTAACTAATGTCAGGTACCAATTAGAGCTGGGTGGACTCAGACGTGCCGAAAGATCCCGAAATTAAAAATTCCAGTCGTCACCAAGATTCGAACCCGGAACCCACGGTTCAGAAAGTAAGCGCTTTACTTTCCCCAACTAAGGTCAAGTAACCATTAGATTTTTGTGGACTCGTAGGCGTCCTAAAAAATCGCGAAATTCACAACGACATTCAAACCCAGGTACCCATGTTCGGAAGCCAAGCGCTTAGTCATTCAGCCACCGCGCCCCCTTTCATTTTATAATGTAACTATTTATTGTGTAATATATCGAGTTAAAATTAACAACTCTTCAAGCATTGTAAGTTTCAGAATTATATTCTTCGTGAAATAAATAGCCTAGTTTTCCCTTGGCCAAATAGTAACAATGACGTAGTTCTCATGGCATGATGGAGTTCATTGCGGGCCCAGAACTTTTAGAGGCCCACAGAGGCCCGTGAAACAAAGAATTTAAATGTAATGAATTTATATCACATTGATATCGTTACCACGGGAAATACTGCATTCCTCATTAATCTTCAGACTCGAAGAGAAACCCTATTAACTACATAGAAATCGTTACTCAATTGACAGCACTGCCACAGATGGTAGGTTGTAGTATCTTCATGCATTGTAATGCCTTTTTTTTAAAGTGTACTGATACATGCATCATGACTCGATTAGGTTTTTATAAAGCTTTTAATCTTCTGTCTATACGTCTGATATAAATGTACACATCTTTTTCTCTCAGTTCCCATTCTCGGATCAAGTTAATACTTTGAAACAATTATTCATTGTTAGTAATAACACACAAGTCAATAAAAAAAAAATTAACCAATTACTTCATTAGTGATAATAAATTAATTTTGTTTCAAAAAGGAGTTAAATTTTGCAGCATATTTATATATAAATATATATTACAGTAATTTTTTTTTAAATTTGCACATTTAAAAAAAAATGCTTGTTATTACACTCAAGGAGGACTTGGTAAGACAATCATTTTCTTAAACACGGGCCCACTTGTATTTTGTGACGCTTCTGCACTCGAACTATCTGTAAATGGTTTAAACACATTTTACATTCAAAACATAGAAACAGGAAGTACATTATAGTGCTAGTTGTCAATGTACAAAGTCATCAACTTCTTATCACTCAATAGCTCGTGAATACTGAGCAAAAATAGTCGACACGAGCTAGCGTAAATACGTGCAAACTGGGATTTCTAGATGTTTGTTTTCTTTTAGCTAATTAATTTATTTGTTTGCCACGTGATGGCTCATATTGTAGATTGGACAATCAGGCTAGGATACTTGTTGCCTTAGGGCCTTGGGTACATTTTAAGCAAAACTTTAAAAAAAAAGCTTTTATATATGCTTATAGCATGCTCCGAGCGCTATGGTCCAATCTCATCTGTGGACCAGTGGGGGGAAGGGGTATCTAGCAGAAAGTTTTCCGTGCTTCGTATAGGAAATAAGCAAACACAACTCTGTGCGAGCGAGACCATTCGTGCACAACTGTGACGTGCACACCTGCTAACGAGCTATTGGTCTAAACTGCCCACATGTTGTGACGTTGCAGGCCAGTGTTCAGGCCTCCTGTAACGATTGGTCTCAAACCCCCTTTGATTGATAGCCAAGCCTCTCAACCGCATAGCTAATCTATTGTCTGTGTTTTGTGAGGAAGGCAGGGGAGGCTGCGGTAGACTTATAATAATTACGTTATGTCGATCAACCGTGCTGAGCCTTCCCCTCCCCCTGTTGTTCATCGTCGTTGGTTTGTAGCCCCAAACACCTGGTACAACTAAACTGACGAAAGCGTAGTTAATTCTTAATGTTTAATTTGAAACAAATATGAAGATACTTCTATTTAAACAAACTTTGGGGGTAGGGGGCGAGATGGCAGAGTGGTTAAACAATTGGCTTCCGAACCTGGGGTTCTTGGTTCGAATATTAGTTGTCACAATCATCAATTGTGGATGTCAGATGTCAAGATCTATGAAGATGCTCTGATAGATACGTTGAAGATTATCTTGATCTATATCACACCATCAATGATCGTGATTGCCGAGGATCTTGAATCGTCTTTTAATAAGATGATCGTATAGAAGTAGCTAGATCTAGTTTATAATACGATCATTCAGAATGTTGTCAGTTGATAAGAGGATCATCTAGAAGTTGCCAATCGCTAAATCGATCTAAGTATGTTACTATATTCAATGAAGAAACTCCTCTTTGTCTAAAACAATTACTTTAGTTCAGAACTTGAAAAAGCTATTCACAAATAATTACAATGGTTAAATGCATTTGAATAAAATAACAGATCTACACAATAATATAATTGAGTTCTAATACACAAAACTCTAGTACATGTTCTCATTAACACGTTCCATACAAGACTGACTAAAAATCTAGAACTTTTCCCCGGGAATAGCGTTGTCACGTGTCCAACGCACCTCGTAGCAATGCCAACCAATAAATGCAGCTCAAGGTACAAAAATTTGTATTTCAAAACCAATCATATTTATTCTGACACATAGCCCTCCGCGTGATGGAATTTCCCGAGGTCGCTGACGAGCTAAATATAGATACTGTGTACGTGACAATAGTAAAGACTGATTTTGAAATTCGGTATTTTTAGTGTAGGCCTACCTACGGTTAGTCGTTGTGCAGGTCACATGACACCCTGCTCGTTAACCGTTAGCCAAAGAAACAGATGACCTTAACATCATCTGCCCTATAGAACGCAAGCTCTAAAAGGTTAAATTTATACATTTTTTTTTGTTTTACTTTAAAACGGTATGCATCCAGCAAGAGTAAATTTACTATTCACAGGTCTTGGGCTTGCTGTGCGGAGTGTTGGCAGTGCTGCTTCTCATGATCTCAGTGGCAGCAACCTCCTGGCTCAAGGCTGAGGATGTTCTCGAAGGCTTGTGGGAGAAGTGTGTCTACAACCGGAGCACCACAGACTGGGTGGAGTGTGATAACAGCATGCCCAGAGGTACGACAGTATTCAATCATATTGTTAAGTACAGAGTCTCTCAATCTGTGACCGTAACACAACGACGATCTTTTTTTTTATTATTTGTATTGTAGCTATTGATTTTTTTTTAGTACTTATCAAGTGAAGCGACATTAATTTCAATGTTAAAAAATAAAATGTTATTTAATTAAGTAACATCATTTACATTTATTAAAAGCTCTCACCAAGGTAGAGCGACACACATCTTGCAGCCCAGAGAAAAGTATTACTAGAGGAAAGGCGCAGAAAACCTAAAGAACACTTAAATAAAATACCCGCGGATAACAGTTTCGTCTGCATTAGATGTGTAGAAATATGCAGGTCGAAACTGGGCTTGTGTCATGTGAAACTGCACTATTCCTTAATCTTTGGAATCAAAGACATTCCCATTGTAGATAACCAGTGGCGTAGCAAGGTATCCGTGGGCCCGGATTCAAGAATATCTTGGTGGGCCTCTTCCTCCAAATAAAACGAATGTGTCACATAACAATTGAGTAATCTGAATGTATGGGTACATTAACCAAAAGACATTCCAATACTTTCTGCTTGATGTAACGTAACGCTGGCTGCGCTTACAATTTTATACTAGACAATAAGCAGAACAATGTTATCGAATGTTTCTAATTTTCCTCAAAGTGCTGCATCTTCCAGGTGCTCTTTTCTTTTGAAGAACACACAGTAATTTGAGTGATCAGTTTTAGTACATCAAAATATATGAATCTCATTTTCTTAGAGCATTCCCTGATGACCACCTTGTGACCAAAAGTATTTGAGTGTAATGTAAACTATGCTCTTCCTCTTGGATTCAAAACGCGACCATCTTGAAATGCTGTGAGCAAAAAAAAAAGCATATACCAGAAATCTGCAACGTCCTGAACACAGCTGACGAAATCATTTAGTACGAAGTTTAAGTCGTGGTTAGAATAGTGAAAATGCTCAAGAGGCTTCTTTTGATGAAGCTATTCCCAAAGACCATTGCAGGCCTTAATATCCACTTATATTGGAAGCACCATCATAGCTTTAGCCTATCAGTTTATTTAAGGATAAATAGGGATTATTTATTATTTAGAGCATTTGTTCAGCCAGTGCTGCAGACGTCTGGTTCTCACAAAAAACGAAAATCTAGGAATAACTCTCTGATTGCTATTTTTTTTTTTTGGGGGGGGGGGAGGCGTATAGGACTTTGGACTAGAAGTCATTGCCATTAATATTTTTTAGAAAGATCATGTTAAAACAATAAAAGATTTAAAGATTGATTACAATTAAAAAAAAAAAAAAACTAACCAAAACTAACCAAAAAATAAATAGAGCGATATGTTGTTAGGGTTCTAGAGAAATAGAGAGAGAGAGAAAGAAAGAGAAAAAGAGAGAGAGGGATGAAAAGAAAGATAGAGAAACAACAGGATAGAAAGAAAGACAGAAAAGAGACAGAAAGAAAGAGAAAGAAAGAGAGAGAGAGAGAGAGGGAATAGAAAAATGCTTAAATAGGAAATAAAACAGAGTGATGGAAAACAAGATATGTGGGGGGGGGGGGGTAGAAAAAAGAAAAGAAAGTGAAACGACTGAAGAAAGTAAGAAAGAAAAAAGAGATGAAAAAATAGAGAAGAATGTAAAGAACGAGCGGAAAAAAAGAGAACGAGATAAGTTGAAAAGAGAGAAGAGTAAGATGACAAGAGAGAGAGAGAGAGAGAGAGAGAGAGAGAGAAAACAAAGAGGTAGAATATAAGAGAGGGGAAATAAGTGAGAGAGAGAGAGAGAGAAAGAAAGGGAGAAAATGAGAAAACGTGTATTTCTCTGACACCAGAGTTGTTTCTACCTTAACCGTTACCACAAGAGCTGAGCTCACCTAAAGGGGGATAACTCGCACAATACATTATTTTGAACACATAAGAATTGACAGTATTTGGTAACTATGAACAACTGACGACTCTTACTACACGTGGCTTGACTGTACTAACTTGGTCCATGTCTTTCTTTCAACAGGTCACGGTAAGACAGAGTTTACTAGATGTAGACAAATTTGTGTCTTGTTCCAATAGTTTAGTTATAAAAAAAAAACATACTGCATGGCACGTAGTCAATATAGAACACAGTAATGAATAAAAGTATTTAGAATATAGGTCAGTGAGCATTTTGATTTCAATCGCCCCATTGCAATCATAAGCTTTTCAATCTGGTAGACATATTTAGTGATCACATGACATTGACAGTGTGTTTATAGTTTTTTGAATGTTCTTCCTTTGTTGATTGCTGAATCATCTTTTTTTTTTTGGAGAGTTTCACGTTAGACTAAACAATGTCAAGGACACTAACTATAACTTAAACAATATCTTCATATTAAATCTACCTTTTTTTAACCTCATTCTTAGCATTCAGTGTAGGCTGGGTGTTTCCTCAGGATATTTTTTTATTTGTATATTTAATATAATCCCCCCATTTTAAGGGAGTTTTCTGTCTTGACAGTTTGCTCCAATACTGAATTATAACAACATTGGAGTCTGAAACTGTAACTGGAATATCCATGGGACTAGGTGGGGTTGGCCAATGGCCCATTCTCCGCCATCCACAGAGCTCTCCAAATGAAACTATTTTGGAGTAGAAAGCTTAAGGTGGACTGCGCCCTGGGTATGCCCTTTGGAATCGTCACATCCTGGATCCAGGCCCCTTCACGCTATCACATTCACCAGTTCCAAAAAAAAAAAACACTTCGTGATGGGCTTATATCCAGTAGTAGAGCGTAGTGAGACATAGACATACCTCTTTCTCATTAACTAAAGAGAGAGAGAGAGTCTTATGCTTCTTCCATATTTCCCATTCCATATGCTAGGACAAACTTTGCACAAGTGCTCTTTCTTCCCTAGTGCCATTAGAGTATGTAATGGGTTGCCTGAATCAGCCGAGAAAACCAACGAATTATCACAGTTTAAGTCATTGATTAACATGCATGACTAGATTGACTCATGAACTACGTAGTATGGAGCTATTTTCTCACGTCTAGATTTCCTTAAAGTCACCATGAAAGCTTTACGACTCAAACCCCCCAAAAAAACTGCACTGTGTATTGTTTCATGATGTCCTTAATTGTTATGTCCCTAATAAACAGCCATACATTTTTAGCACATCTAGCTATAATGGATTTTTATAAAAGGAACCTTAGTTTTTTTTCCCTGTATACAGAATACAAAAGCTACGTGTTTTAAAAACAGACAGCATAAAAGTTCATCCGCAATTAGAATGCGTACAGATTTTAAAATACATTGCACATCAGAAGCATCACCTGGAAATGTTAAAGTTGAGTGAGTAATTGTTAATTCATGTTGCATTTGTTCAATTTTTAAACGCGCCAGTCCAAGAATAAAAAGTTGTATTGAAGATTTTCATAAAATGCAGGCACATCCATAAATAACATTGGTGTATCCGGTGTACATAAATAAGAAGTATTGATAAGCATTACATTTTTAAAACCATTTAATAATTTTTGTAGACTTTTTTTTTCAGTAACGTAAACCCGATATTGTGTTTTTTGTTTGTCGGTTTACTTTGTATTTTCATCTCATCATCGCATGTATTCTGTTTCAAAACAATGCGACGGTGAAAATACTTTTTGAAAACCTTTTTTATAACATTAATTACAATTGTAAAAGACAAATTTAAGTAAATATATATATGCGACACAAATACTAAATATACGTAGTCTTAGGAATAAGCAAAAATACATTGTTCACCTATCAAGAAAATACAGGCCAGACTTTTTATTCATTCAAGAAACAAATATAGACACACATTATAAATCACGCAAATACACATCCGACATATGGCTGAAAGAGTGCTGGTTTAGCTTAGGTAACGAGTGTAGAGGGGTAGCTATTTTTCTAGTCTCAGATAGGTTTAAAGTTGTGCATGCATTTCAGGACACCAGGGGAAGAATAGTGATCATTAGAGTAGAATCAGGAAATCAAACACTTACACTTGCAAACATCTACGCACCAGCAAAGAGCGCGGAAAAACAGGATTTTTATGAAAACTTAATCGATATACTAAATAACAATTATAGAGAGGATACGCTAATCATAGGGGGGATTTCAACTACATAACTTCTGCATTAGATAAACAGACTACTTTGGCAGTGGGCCCTGCCTCACTTAAAACCTTTCCGAATCTTAATTTCTTAGAGGAGATAGAGAGGAATTTTCATTTAGTTGACGCTTACAGGACACTAGAACCTATGGGTCGTGACACTACCATGGTGCATAGGTCATACCCCGTCTCGACACGCTTAGATAGAGTGTATGCTCCTAATCATCTCTATATAAGTCGGGTGTCGCATTTGGAAGAAACATTAGAATACACAGACCACAAAGCGGTGTTAGTTACTTTGGACATAAAAAACAAAGAAATTAAAAGAAAGTCATCCCACTGGAAATTTAACAATTCGCTGTTGGAAATTCTCCTTTTCGTGGAGTTAGTTTCTGCTAATCTAAATTCTTACTTACAAGATATACATGATCCACATTTCGATTTAACACAGACATGGCCACTCCTAAAAAGTTCTATCAAGCAGCAAAGCCAGTTAATATCTACATTAGTTCATGGACGTAGGAGGCAAGAATATGAACAACTCAAATCCACATTATTACACACGGATGATGAAACCGTTAAAACAGACACTCTTTTAAAACTAGAAGAATTAAACAAGTATACTTATAGGGGTGCTGAGATTAGGTGTAAAAATTACTTAAGTAATGAAGGTCCTAGTAAACTATTCCTATCGTTTGAACAGAATGTACAATCAAGTAAAGTAATAAACAACATCATAGATAGTGAGGGGAATAAAGTAGATAATTATGAGGATATTAAGAATATTTTTACAAAACACTTCACTACTATATACAGTGAAGAGCCAGTATATACTGATGCTCAAGATAATTTTCTAAAATTTTGCAAGCAGCTGGACAAGACAGATGAAGATCTTTTAGGGAGTGCATTTACGCTAGACGAACTCAGGACTGCCCTGGACTCGACTAAGAACAATAAATCACCCGGTCCAGATGGCTTGCCCTTTGAACTCTATAAAACCTTCTTCCCCCTGCTGGGTCCTCTCTTACTGCGACTATATAGCGACGCCATTCGACTGGGACAATTTCCCTCAAATTTTAACGAAGCATACATCACGCTTCTACCCAAGAAATCTGAAAATAACACTTCACCTAGCGACTTTAGGCCCATTTCACTGCTCAATACAGACTATAAACTTCTCACAAAAATGATTTTCCTAAGAATGAAACCTCTCATAAACCAACTTATAGGATATGACCAGTACTGTTGTATCCCTGACAGAAACATAGACGGCATGACGCATTTTTTACGGGATTTTATCATGTACAGTAAGGATAAAAACCTCAATGTGTCTCTTTTATCTGTAGATCAAGAAAAAGCCTTCGAGTAAGCCATAGCTTCTTGTTCAATGTTCTTGAGAGATGTAAAATAAGTTCCTTGTTAATCAGATATATAAAGCTTGTCTATACAAATGCAACAAGTAGATTGATAATTAACCACTCTCTCAGTAGAAGTATCCTTATACAAAGGTCTGTCAGACAGGGCTGTCCCTTATCCCCTTTCTTGTATATCCTTTGCTTGGAACCCTTCTTGGAATCTATAAGATCTGACCCCTCTATTATTGGGATTAATATACCGGGTCGCTCCTTCTCAACCATCAAAGTCAAAGCCTATGCGGATGATACAACTTTTTTTCCATCTTCAGAGCAAGATATTGAGAATATACTAAAGAAATTTACACTCTTCGGAGAAGCTAGTGGTTCAAAAATAAATATAAATAAATCCTCTGTAATGGGACTAGGGAAATGGAAATTCAAAGAGAATTGCGCTTTCAAAATTGTAGATAAAATCAAGATTTGTGGTATTGTCTATACCTGTAATCCTTTATTCTATTGTACAGACCAGTGGGAGAATATTTTTGTCAAAGCCTCAAACTTGCTAAAACTTTATAAGCACACAGGTTCTACAATATTTGGTAGAGCTGTATTGATAAATAGTTTGGTCATTCCAAAGATTGTCTATTTAGCTAACATTACAGAGCCACCTCCTAAATTCATAAACAAGCTGAACAAGTTAATTAGAAGCTTTATATTTAAAAACACTATTAGGAGCATTAAGCACACTACACTCATTCAAAACAAAGAGGATGGGGGGATAAACTTACAAGATGTCAAAACAAAAATACATTCGCTAAGGCTAAAATTTGTAGGTCAAGTAGTTAGAAACCCGACAAACTTTCCATTGACAATTTACTATTATGGTTTAAGATTAAGTAGTCTTCTTCCTGTACACAATGATACTCCTCACTATTTTGGTACAGTCACTCATCCATTTTACAGGTCTATTTCCAGAATTTTACCTGGAAATAAACATTTAATACACAACAAAACCAAAGAATCATACACAACACTTAAAAAGCTGTTACACGAAAGTCTGGTGAATAGGATTAAGTGGGGGAGAGTTCTTGGGGTGACAGAATTCAAGGACACATTCATTAACCTACACAGCAAGCATATCCCACCAAAAGCTAGAGAGATAAGTTATAGACTTATCTTTGGGATGACCCCTATGGTTAGAAGACGAGCAAATGACCGTGCCTGTATATTATGCCATCTTGAAAATGCTGACAATGAGAAACATATGTATTTGGAATGTCCATTATTCCTTCAAGTTAGAAGTACTGTAAGGGACTTATTAGAAGCAAACTGTGGCAACTATGTAAATGTTAACTTGTCAATTGTATTAAACAAGCTGCCAAAACTAAAAAATAAAATGATACATAACTTTAACTTAATTATTGTTTCCGAATACAGGAACCTTGTTTGGGCTAGCTGGCTCAAAGCTCTACATAATAATAAGGTTTTTCATCCTAATCACTTAGAATTGACATTCAGAAAAATAATGGATTTTAGGGTAGAGAATTATCTAGTTTGATTTTCATATACTTGTACAGTGCTCAGGTAGTTTTCCAGAAATGGGGTGATGGGGGTCAGGGATATTTGATATTGTGTTGATTGTTCTGGGGTAGAGGATACTTGTATCATTGTTGTGTCTTTTATGGATTCAATGGCCAGGATGGTTAGGTAGTATGTCTTTGATATTAAATAATGTTTCTGTTACTATTGTTGTATTTTTAGGTTAATCAATTTTCGATTGTTTATGATTTAATACTTGTGAATTTTGAGAACTTACAAATAAAAACATATTGGAAAAAAAAAAAAAAAAAAAAAGCCCACAAAAGAGGCAAGATGGCCCATACAAGAGGCACATTAATCCCAAAAAAGAGGCAAAGAGAAGAAACGAGGCCTAAGGCCCAAGGATTCCTATGATGATAAAGCTAAAATTGAATAGCGCAAATTCTGAGGTTTCCTTTAAAAAAAAAAAAAAAAAAAAAAATAGTTGATATATTCTCTTAACGAAATGTCGTAAGGCCTCTTTAGTACCTCATTAAGCACAAATGGTGTTGATGAGTGTCTTTTTAAATAACATCCCCAAGATTATAAGCTTTCATTCTACTTACAATGTTTCCCAGCAGTGGGTTTCTGGATAAAGTAATTGTTACAAATCCCAGGGTGGCTGCCTGGTCGTGTGGTATGCGTGCTGGACTGTCGCTCGGACTTGTCGATGGTCTCAAGTTCATACCCTGGCCCCCGCTATCTCCCTACGTCCTGCGGGAGGCCTGGACTCGAACACCAAATTATCGTTAATTCTGAAGGAACATCCGAAACATGTAAAATATGTTACAAACAAAACATTTTACAATTAGTGCCTTATACAACTTTTATTAATTTTCACCTCGTTATTTTCTCCGATGTACAAGAACTACTTACTACATCGCCTGGCATCAGACCGGATGGAATTGGATACATTTCCTTTGTTATTCCATTTGTTTGGTTGTAAGGACTATCCAATATCACTATTCCTCTTTTCAAATAGAACCAGGTCCATGATTTGGGAAACTCAAGTCCTTGGACAAGATCATTGAAGCAATTGGAGCAAGACTTCCTGTCCTGGTCACAAATCATCGCCTTACAGTTAATGTTATTTACACAATTCAGAGCTTGAGACGAAACATCCATTGCGGAAGTGTGAGAGTCAGAGCAACCGGTCATTTGAAGGTCAGAAAAATGTACTAATGAGGCAGAACAGCAGTTTTCAACTAAGCAGTCTTTGTTACTGACCACTGTCTTAAAAAATAAATACATACAACAAAATGTAGGCAAAATATGACTATACAAAATCCACATGTTTTTAGCTGGAACTTTAGAGCTGAACTTTAATGTTCTATCGTGTAACCTGTGCACTAAACAGCTTGGAATATGATTAATAATTTAAACATTTTTTGTAATTAAATATATGCTGATGGTTCTAAAACTGATAAATCGGGAAATGGCTATTTTCATTTAAACTAGTAAAAAATGAATATATTTAAAATAAAAGAAGTATTTTTTGGTGAAATATGTTTAAAGCAGGCATAGCGAAAGATCAATTCTTAACTGTAGGACTGTATTTATGTCCCAGCTCAGTTGATATTGCCTGATTTAATGTTGACCTCAGGTTAAGACGCTGAAAAGACTCGTGAATTCCTGATGTAGAAAACAGGAAGTAGAATGAATAAAATTGACTTTTAGTTCAGTCAGTCCAGTCAGAGAGTCAAATGTTAACCTCTGGACGAGGCAGTCAAGTATGATTTTTTAGTGGTAGCGACTTAGAGAGTCGAGTTGTAACTCTGAGTTAAATAGCATCTTTTGGGCAGTTGAAGCCAGTGAACACTACGTATTAGTTTTTCTCTACACTGAGAGTTGGATATGTATTATTGATGTATTATTGTTACCCGCTGGGATGCGGACGTTACTTGTGGCTTATTCTGTAACTAATCATCTTGGACATTCAATACCGCTGTTATGCGGATGTAATCATGTTTCACATCGGAAGTCTTGATGTAACTGCCAATAAGGTGCAGTATTGTTATTATCGTCATTAAATAAACATTATATTTGTCTGCCAAAGAGAACTTATACTTGAACAAAAAACCGATAATGTGTTTGAGTTTTTTGTCTGTCCGTTTTTTTTTTCATCTTATCATCGTGTATTCTGTTTCAAAAACTGTGACGGTGAGAATACTTTTTAAAACTATTTTTAGAACATAAATTATAATTGTAAAAGAAAAATGTAAAAAAATATATAATTGCACTACAGGTATTATATAAGCTTTTAACGAAATGTCGTAAGGCCTGTTGCACTGGTATTATAGTACCTCATTGTATATTAAGCACAAATAATGCTAATGAGTGTAGCTTTAAATAGCATCACCAATGCTAAAAGCCTTCAATGTTTCCCAGCAGTTTGGTATTAAGATGATTGGTTGTTTGTAAAGTGATCGTTTGATGTATGTAAAGTGATTATTAGATTGTTAGTGTGTGTGTGTGTTAGTGTGTGTGTGTTTGTATAAGTGTCAGTGTGTTTGTGTAAGTGTTAGTATTGTGTGTTAGTGTGTTTGTGTAAGTGCTAGTGTGTTTGTATAAGCCTTAGCGTCTTTACGTAAGTCTTCGTGTGTTTATGTTATTGGCATCTTCAGTAAATGCTTACTGCACACATTCAGTAGAAATAGTGTTAAAAATATCTTTAAAAACAAACACAAAACAATAAAATTACATTCATTATTAGATCAACCATTCAACAAAAATCAATGTTGTGAGGCTTTCTTTTTTCTGAATTAATTCCCCATTGCAAAAGAAAAGTCTGATACACTTGAGTGGACACGCATATAAACAAAGGTCACGAGTAACGTCTAACTTTTTTATCGAAGTGTTCGTACATATTTACGGTTCATTGGTTCAATATATGTTTTGTTTATAAATTCATCTCATTAGATTGTTTTAAATGTCTAAAGTAGCAGAGTGAGGGAGAATGTAAAAGACAATAGACAAGACCGACTCCCCGTCTAAAGAGCTAGAAACATTTTTTTTTAGTTTCTGTTAAAAGAATAATGAATTAGAAATGAACCAGTAGCAAAGACCACAATGAACACTTCTAGCTGAAACAATGTTAGGAACTGTAAGAGAATCGGCCACTTTATCAGGACTGACCTGCATTATTCATAAATGTATATGAATTGAAATAGAATAAATTGAATATTTTCTTACACTCTTTAAAATATGCTATTGAAATGTTAAATACACATTCTAAAGCTGAAACTCATTTTTTTATTAATTCGTGTCAAGTCTCTTACATCGCTTACTTAAAAATTTTGATTTTAACTTATCCGGTCAAGAATAAAGAAACTGAAAAGTTATTAACCTTTTTTTTTCCTCAAGACCCGTTTTACAAATCGTAATTTGACAAAGGTTTTCTTCTTTCGAGGTTAAAGCTAGAACCGTAATCTAATGGTGATGTCTTTGATTCCGAAGATTAAGGATGAGTGCAGTGTTTCACTTGACTACGCACACCAAGTTGCGACCTAAATATTTTCCCGCATTTTGTGCAGATAAACCCATTATCCGCTGGTTGTCTCTTTACGTTTTCTTGCCGTCTTCTGCGCCTGTCTTCAATAACATTTTTTTTTCTTTTAGTCTCAAATTTTTACCCGCAGCCTTTGTGAGAGGTCTCCAAATTTCTCGTTAAGAGGCCATCTGCTGTCAGTTACTTTCCCATATGCCAGAAAGGGTGAAATGGTGATTCAAACAAGTTCCAGCGGGTATAGCTTGACAAATGTTCAACCGAACGTTCCGCGTTTACATTGGTCTCAGCAGTCACAAGAGGTTGCAAAACAACTTGGTTAAGTACTTAGCAATTGACGAGAATAGATAGGTAGATACATACATAGATACATAGATGATACATACATACATACATACATATATACATACATACATACATACATACATAAATGCATACATACGTGCATGGCTTTTATCGAAGAGGTTATTTTAATCTTTTTGCGGATTTCCTTCGGCAGTCTTTTGGACCTCTGGGGATCCACGGACCTCAGTTTGAGAATCACCTTTATAGACTTGGTGGTATGAATTGACAAGACTTCAGCAGCCCATGGTAGGAAACCCTTTTCAGTGATGAATCGTGAGAAACCAATGTCTTGAATATGAACATCTAGAATTCTAGGTTCAGTGCTCTGACTTTGTGTCTCCTCTATGTAGTAGAATGTTTAAAAGTTGGTTTAGGATAAACAGTTATAGCTTCTTATAAAAATGTTTAATTGTTTGTTTTTTAACCTTTTTGTTGATGTGGCTGCGACACGACTGGCGGAACTTAAAATGACCCGCCGGCTGAATAATGTTGAACATCAGTGCTTTAAACGATTACTCTGCAATATTGCCATTGTCTTGATCTTTATCATTTAATTAGAATTTTAGATATCTGTAAGTAGCTTTCTACATGCCCTGAACACATTTGTTTTACGGTGGTGAGGGGAGAAGTTGTGCAGGGTAAAAATGTTTCTATTTTTTAGTCAATAAGACAGTAGTTATTATTATTTCTTCTTCTTATATAATACAGAACTACTTCAAAAAGATTATTACATACCACGATTCATGCATTTAATCATGCATATTAACCAATGACCTAAAATTTCCCAAGTCACTGGTTTTCTTGGCTAGCTCAGGCAACCCATTACATGCTCTAATAGCGCTATGGAAGAAAGAGCATTTGTACAAATTTGTCCTAGCATATGGGATGAGAAATGTGCCTTTATTTTTCTGTCTTTCTGAGTATTTTATTAAATGTTGTTTTTATATTTGAAGATTATGGTTCAGTGGTTTATATCTATTGCTACTTTACTTTTGAGTCTTGTATACTGAAGGCTTTCTAAATTTATCGATTTTTAATTAAGGTGTTACTCTAGTAAAATGTGAATAATCGTTTGTTATGAATCTTATTTCTCTATTTTGGGTCTGTTCCAGTTTCTTAATGTTTTTTTTGAGTTGAGGGGTCCCAGACAGAGGATGCATATTCTATTCTTGGCCTAACCAAGGTTAATTACATTTTAGTTTTATGTTCTAATTTCATTTATATTAAAACAAGACAGATATTACTCGCTGCCCGCGGGTCTTAACTTGCATATTACCGATAAAGTCACTGATATAGTGCATTAGAAACAATTAAAGAAAATAATAATGTTATAAGTAAACCGAATGCATGAATTCATGAATAAAAAAATAGTATGAATGGAGCTAAAAATAGCTAATTGACCTGAATTCAATTTTTATGAAAACATTGGCGAACGAACGTAGATCTATGTAAAAAGGTTTTAGAAAAACAAATTTGAATGTTAATTTGATTAAAATATGAAATGAATGGACTATAATTAATATGTTTATGTGTTTAATTATAAAACTATCTTTGTGAAGAGACGTTCTATCATTTTAGAGATGAATTAGAGTTTTAGACCTAGCAATAGAGAGAAGTGTGACTTTTTGCGTAATGTCTAATGAAAGAATGTTCGTCAGGAATTCTAAATTCGCAGATATAATAAACGAATGTATGTAAAAATGCCTTTAAAACACAAATAAGGTAAATTTTATTAAATAATTAAATCAATGGATTATATTTTGTATTTTTATGAGTCAAAGTAAAAAAAACTATCTGCGCAAAGTGTAGTTTCTAAAATTAGATCTAGATCTAGATCCTTTCGATCTTTTCATGTAAATATGGAAAACATAGACTAGATCAATGAATTATAAGTGTTTCATAGAGTTGGAAAACGTTGTTTATGAGGGTCTTAAGTTTGTTTTAGGGCTACAATACATACACTACGGTCTAAGTTAGCACCCAAGGAACATTTATGCCAAGTTTTATCAAGATTGGACTTACGGTTTTAATTTCTTTTCGGCACATACATACATACATACCGATGCCTTACTTTCTACTTTATAATATAGATATAATTATCGTTGTTACAAAATATTATACGCTGAAAAAACATTGTTTAATGCCAGTTCTTTTTGTTTCAAAAAACTAAGATTGTATATTTTATGCAAATTTTGAATACATTTTTTTAAACAAGAATTAATGCGTAATAGTTTCGAAAAACACCATCAGGTTTGATAACACATATAGATGTTTTTTTAAAATAATTACACATTCACGATTTAATAGCAGTCCCCGCCTATACATTGGCTCAAAGTGTAGAACCCCCCCCCCTTCCATAAAAAGTGTATCTTTATCTTCGTTAGGGACCTCAATATGTCTCTGATGGATTGATTCCATGACCTTAAACATTTGAAATTTAGATTAATAACTACCATGAAGAATGAAAGATGATTATAGATGATTAAATAAGCCATTTTTGTTTTGTTAAGAAAGTGTGTGTCACCGCTGTATTTTTGATACCATAAATGTCACTGTGGTTATGTTTTGATGCTGTGATATTATTGTCGGTTTATCTATGTAGGCGTTGTGGTGACATTGGGTTCATATTATAATTCACAGAATAAGGAAATGACACTTGATGTAGCAGACACAAATAAGTTTAATATAAGTAATAACTCCACATAGTTAATATGATACACTATTCAATTCAGGAATGATCAGTATTAATCCTCTATAGAAATATGGCAAATTTTATGACAATTTAGTAAATAATCCATAACCAATTAAACAACTAACTATAACAAGTGACTCTATCAAGTGCTTGCTACCAACTCCCTATATTGACAGACTGCCTTCAACTCTGGTTCACTTAAGGTCAAAAGTGTTCACCTTAGTGCAACATGAGTTGTGAATAACATTCACAATGTAGAAATAACATTCACAATGTAGAAATGACATTCACAATATAGAAATAGGGTTTCTACACTATGGAACCAACTTTGAGGTGGTGACAGTGTGGCTGTTTAAAAAAAAAAGCAAGATTAAAAAGGGCATTATGAAATAAATATAAGGGCATGTTTGGTTAAAGCTGTGAATAAAAGATTGTTAAATTTACGTTTAGAGATTAGAGTATTAATGGAAAGAATAATAATAATTATAAAAAAAACAAGAAAAAAGCATTAAGAAAATGAGTCGGTGGTAAAACTAGCTACAATGTAGCTCATATTGTAAGTATAGAAACGAAGTCATTTTCCGAGGCGTGAAAAAATATAAACTTCTAATGTCTTATTATTTAATGTAACTTCCATATCTAAGAGTTTCAGATCCATTTCATTTCATTTTTGTGCCTTTTCCGTCATGCGGCCCGCGACACGAGTGTCGGAAATTAAAATGGCCCGCAGGTCGAATTAATTTGAGCATCACTGTGCTTTGGTGTCGGGCCCAGTGGGGCTCTATTACAATTATAAAACTATTTCTGAGTGACTTTAAAGTTTTGGTAGTTCAGTTGGAAATGAAGATTACGGCGCTCAAATCCAAACCTCCTGCACATCTGAGGATGATTGTGTCTGCGTTTCGAGCTTTGTCTCGTGACAACAAACCGAAGCGCTTATTGTAAACTCAAGGTGACCTTAATTTCCTTTATAAATGGAAAACGGGGTATGGTAGGCGGTGACATATTATTGACAGGAGCATATTGATGGCTGTTCCCCCTTAAAGACAAGCCTATTGGTTGAAGGTCAGTTTGACGTCTTGAATGTTAATTTAGAATTAACAAAGACAAGACCCTAATAATTATGTCGTTGATGGGGGAGGGGCAATAGTCAACCTTACGAGGTCGTATTAACATTAGTATATTTATATATAGTACGCATGTGCGTGGTGTGTTACTGCTAGTGAACTAGTCTAAGTCTATTTTGCTTATTACCTGGAGGCCTTTTGGAATGTGTGGTTTTCTATATGCGTGAGCGAACCCTGAATACTAATTCGACAGCCTAACCTATCCTTTCCCAGGAATTTGTTTTGTAATTGCACGATCACTGAAGCATAACATTGTAGCTTTCCGGTCTACTTACCATTGACAAAAGTACTACAAAGATAAAAAGTGCGAGGTGTTTGCTTTAGGTTTTCCTTATCGTTATTAAATAGGTATAGCTCCTCCGGTTCCTCGACATTTTGGCCCCGCCGTTTTGGTGCAGCCGTGTTGGCGTGCGAGGTTCTGTATAAAACACACATCTTTTAAACATACACATTTTTGTTCACTATATTTACCCTATCACGCTACAGTGGATCCCTTGACACATTGGCATCATGGGAAATGAAAAATCAATGGCAGGTTCATCTATGGAACAACCAGATAGACCTGTTAACTACCTCACCCTAAGGTCAATGTTATTCAACAATCACAAAGAGGAGTGGCTCAACCAATGAACATCAGGAATTACAGGCAGAGCCATGTACAAAGAAATGACTACGCCTAACAGTATTAACGTCCTCCCCCGCAAAGAGCAATCTACAATCTTCCAACTAAGTACAGGACACACACCTCTTTTAAATTACCACCTGAACAAAATAAACTCCACACAACTCTCATTATGCAGACACAGCGCCCACCCCTTTGAAACCGTAAACCATATCCTCTATGAATGCCCCTCCCTAATCCACCTTAGGCAGACCCTACTTTCACTACAGCCCAACATAACTAGCACCCTGTACGGCAGTGCTGAACAACTGAAGAAAACAAAACACTTTTTTTCCTGCAAAAGAGCTCTCAGCTCAGCAGCAATAAAGCTGGCTAGAAGAAGAAGAAGAAGAATACCATAGTCTTAATATATATATATAATTTACATTTCTCTCCCCCCCCCCCCAATTATTTTAGGAAAAAAAGTGCACTAATTTAGACTACTTCAAAAGGCTAATTTTAAACTTAAAATGATTGCCTGGTCATAAAGTATAAGATCGGATGAAGCCTATTTAAGCCTCCTTAAGCCAACATACTATCTACTGTGTCAGGAAAGTGCTAATGAAAATAAACGTTTTATAGTTAACTATTGTTAGTCTAAATCTTTAAAGCGTCACCTATTTCTTTCTACATAGCTTAAGGAGGAATAAATCATATTTCCCTTGTACGATACCAAACAAAGTCATTAATTGCCAATAGTTGATTAACTAATTGATTAATTTATTTAATTGATTCTTGTATTGTCGAGTAAAAGAAAAAAGTGTACAAAATGTCAGCTTGATCCAAGATTGAGTGTTGTAGAAATATATACAAACTTTTTACTATACAGATACTGTGTGTTAATATCTATGGCCTCCTTCAGTCGCGAAGCAATTATAGATCATCTCATGGAAATGAGAAGAATGCCTAGGAATTAGCTGAAGTCGGAACAATGTCGCCCACACATCACCCTTCTCGACACAGCTGATGTATCCAAATAAATGGCAGTGCTGATTCAGTTTGGGGTCAGCGGCGTAACAGATTCTACGAGGGTGTAACACTGGGTGCTGCAAACTGCCTTTGGGTCGACAGCTCCTGATTTTTCCTCATGGTTGACTCCCGAAGACTTTCCCATGTTTGGGCATAGCTGCAAGACAACAGAGGTTTGAATTCAGAGTTAATATAAGCTTTGTAAAAATAACTGTAAGGCGTGGTCACATGAGATACAGCATTCATCTCTAATCTTCGGAGTCAAAGACAAGCCTTAGTATTCGTATTAAAATTGAACTAGTTTTCTTTCTCTGTAACTGCCAAGGTTGAGCTTCCTTAGAGGGAAGCCAAAGTCATTGTAGTCCTTTTAATAGTAACCACTTGGGAATTTTTTTAGGGTGTGGCAGGTCTGTAGCTTCTTGTTCTTCTTCGTTCTCATTTTCCGAGTCGGAGGGTTCAGATCAGTAATCCTATATCTGAGATGAACCGCGCAGTGATTTCCATATCAGGCAGTTCGTAGAGTTTTTGTTCCATGGGAAGGTTTTTGGGGACAGAGTTTTGATATATTATGCAGCATTCTCTGGTGATGCTCCACAAGGCCAGGTTTCGCTCGTCCCTACTTTCAGATTCCGGAACATAATGTCTCATTCTGATGTGTCTGGTTCTGGGTCGAAAAATTATTCGTTGGTCATGTCGAGATAGCTTATAATAGGCGTCCTCTTTCTGGCAATTGGGATGTGAGCTGGTTCGATTCTCATTTATTCTACGTTCAATTATTTTCATCCTGTCTTCTTGGTACAGAGGAATTTAGGTCTGCAACAGTACGGCCCTGTGAAAGAATGGGGGACGAATATATGCCAAAGGTAGCCTTTTTTGGTTAACTAAAATGTGGTCGACGTAACAGAGGTGCTCCAGGAAACGCTTAAAAGACCAGTTTAGGTGCCAACTTGCCTTATTTGACATAGAAGTGAGTACCTAGTTGCATGCGGCCTCAGAACGAGACAGCTGGAGGACACTCTCAAAGGCCGCTGGATAGACATTTTAGACCAAAAGAAAATTCGCTGCTGAGGACAGACGCAGACGGCGAAAAGAAAATCTAAATCAGCCACCGGCGGATAATGGTTATGCTTGCCCTGGATGTGACAAGTATGTAATTCACAGCTGGGGCTGCGTATCTACAAACAAATACTGCATCCCTTATTGATCTTCGGACTCGAAGACAAGAATAAAAATTGTTATTATTATTAATTAATGCATCGTTAGAATTCCAATAGGAAACAATAACGCTCGATTTACACGCAGGTTTTATACTGAACCCAAGCGCACCGACAGTGAACTTGTCTTAGTACTAAGGAACATTGATGCCTATTAAGAATAGAGCTAATTTATATTGAGTAGAATATTTTCAAATGACAACATAGTGACCCTCTTTGTCAACGTCACTGTCATGCTCGATTACGACAGAGCAGATTTCTTATTCACCTGTGCAGGACCTTGACCTCTGTGACGTCATGCACTTGCCTGAAAGGGTTTTTGGTAAGTGCCTATAGTTATGCAGGGTCGTGGTGGTTGAGTGTTGAAGCGTTGGACTTCCAAAACAGAGGAGAGGGGGAGGGAGACGGTTGTAGCAGAGGCGTAGTGAGAGAGGGGGGCACGATGCCCCGGGCGCCACAAATGTTTGTAAATATTTAAATTAGGTAATACATACTAAGGTTATTTGTATTATATTATAATTAAATACATTTTGATTTCTTTGGGATGGTCCTTGAAAAGGAGAGGGGCAATAAAGTACCTGATCCGGGCGCACGTTTTGTTCACTACGCCTCTGGGTTAAAGCCAGGGATTTTACATTTTCGGCATTTTTTAAGGATGTCCCAGAGTCCGCACAACACCTGGCACTAGTTGAAAAAAAGAATAGACCACATGTGAAGACAAAAAGTTGATTCAAAAATTAATGAACCTACGCAGTAAGCGGTAAAGAGCTTGGCTTCTGAACTGAGGTTTCCAGGTACGAATCTTGGTAACGACTATTAGAGCTATTCACTATTAGAGCTATGAATAGACCTTATTTTTTTAAAAATTAGCTATATAACATTCAAATCTGAGCTTTAAAGGGGAAGTAACCCATGAGCGTTAGTGGGTACGACATGGCCTAACTCATGCTGATATGCCAAAGACCCAAAATATCAAATATTATACCCTCGTGTACTTAAGCCTGTGTTAAATACCTATTCAAATACTATGCACATGTATTTTTTAATGTTTATTTTTTGTGTGTACTTTCTCCTTCTCTAAAGCCTCTGAGAAAACTCTGTGCATAAAATATCCTTTGAATGCCTGCTGATGGATCAGTCAGAACACAGTAAGGCTAAGGTAAGCTGATTTAAACGTTATTGGAAATGTATTTATTTTATACACTGCCAGGTTGTGAGTGCTTTACTGGACTTTTCAATGACCATGTGACTTTATAATGACCATGCAATATAGTAATAAGCAGTGGTTAAATATGGTTCTTATTATTTTTGATGACTTTGCGATGCCCACATGACCTTATGACATTGTGATGTCAATGTAGCATTGTGATGACCTTGTGACTTTGCGATGACTTTATGACTTTTGTGATGTGCATATCTCAATCCAGCCTGCTCGTGTGGCTTAGATATTAAGCCCCGCTAAACTGCTCTTACTAACAGGTGAAGGGGTGAAGGTGGATACCTGGCGCCACAAAACTGGGAGCTTCAGGCAGAAGAAGCTCGTCAGCCTAGTAAGGAAATTCATCTAGGAGAGGAGTACTCTGACTTCAAACCCCCGCTGCCTAGCGGTTATAAGGCTTCAGGAGACAACCTAGAGGAAAAATCAGGAGTAAAGCCCCTTAGGCGTTGAGAATAGCAACAATGACATTCCCTCCGGCAGCTTCTGCAACTGAGCTGGTGTTAAATGTAATGCGAAGCGTTCCTTTGGATCTCATCAGCAAGGCCGAGAGAGAGACACTGACGCAAGGCCTAGGAATGCGCCTCGAGAAAAAACTCTGATGCTGCCTGTTCCCAGACTCCACTGGCTTTTTGAGACTAGTCCCAGCACTCAAACCACTTTTTTATTTCTGTTTTTTAAATTATAGCCAGATCAAGATGAAAACTTACAGCCTGTTTGGTGGGTGCAATTAGCCCTCTATGGTGGGCCAAGGAGTCTTCAATAGTGTTGCCAGTATATTTCGATAGGTCTAGAGTTTTATTTTTATTTTTTGAGAGAAAGAGAGAGAGAGAGCGCAAGGAATGGTACCTTACACCTCTGCTAAAAAGAAAAAAAAAAAACAACCTAAATCATAATAGCATTAAAATCTAGATTCTAGATCTATTGTCATTGAAAAGGGGTCAAATAAAGAATTACAATTAATAAAACCAAATTTATAATTCCTTTTATTTAGAGAACAACATACCAGTAGTTTAGCAGAGTTTAAGCCATTGACTATGACTAGATCGACACTAGATCAACACATGAAATGCCTAAAACGTAATTATCTTCTTTTTTTAAACTAATTTTTGTAATATTGTTATAAGATAAGAGAAATGTAGACATTGAATTGGATTGGGTACGTAGGACTAACTTTTTGTTGTTGGCGGGGGGGGGGAACACGTCAAAGTGTTACTAAAACCATTGTGTATGTCTCGAGACTATATGGCAATAATTACGATGCACGGAATCAAAAGAGAGAGAGAGAGAGAGAGAGAGAGAGCGGGTCGTGAAATTTTATTGTAGCATATACACAAATTCACGTCTAAAAATGTAGGTTAGGTTTATCGTTGAAATGTGGCCCGTGTATTTAAAAAAAGAGGAAAGGGAAGTGGTGTTGTGGTCAAAATAATAATAATTAGGTTTGTCATCGAGTCCGAAGATTGATGAGGAATGCAGTATTTCCAGTGGATGTGCAGCCCCAGCTGTGACCTACATACCTTAGAGAATTTTAAAGCAAAAAATGTAAAGCATTTAAACCAATGTCCGCCGTCCTGGTCACAACAAACAATATCAAGCCTAGCAACAAATCCGGACATAATAAACAATAAAACGCCTACGAACAAATCAACAGGCGTAACCGGTGCCTAATAAGATAGATCGATCTATCGATCGATCGATCGATCGATCAACAGATAGATAGATAGATAGATAGATAGATAGATAGATAGATAGATAGATAGATAGACAGACAGACAGACAGATAGACAGACAGACAGACGGACGAAGAGACAGACAGACAAACAGAAAGACAGAGATAGACAGACAGAAGATAGAGACAGACAGACAGTTAGATAGATAGATAATTAGATAGATTGATAGATAGATGGATAGATAGATGGATAGATAGATGGATAGATAGATGGATAGATAGATGGATAGATAGATGGATAGATAGATAGATAGGCAGTCAGTTACTTTTCACGTCATGTCCCTAATACGATTGATGCATCTTCCCAGACACCTGCTGACGTCATATGATTACGTCCAGTAGCAATCGCCCTTTGTTCTATGACCTACTGTAATGACACCGTCAAGCATACGCTGTATACGGCTACGCTCATAGGCCTACTCTTAAAGTACGATGTTTGATTTTATACCTTTAGTATAGTTAAGAAATTAAAAGAAATTATTTTTATCTCTAGTATATCCTGCTTTTCTTGCCCATAGGGTGTAAAAATTTTCTGTTTCTATTTCTGAGATAAATTGAAAATTTCCGTTTTGCTAAGAAAAGCCCGTGGAAAAGTTTATTGGTTAATAGTCTTTTTTTTAACCTTTAATTTCTCGAGGTCGTTCTCAAAAAAAACAAAAGATTTACGTAATGACAGAGAAAAAAAGAGACAACATAATGTGTTTTTTGGGTGAGCTAATCCATTCATGCTGTTGCTGTTGTTGTTGTTCTTGTTGTGTAGTTGTTGTTGATTTTGTTGTTGTTGTTGATGTTGTTGTTGTTGATGTTGTTGTTGTTGTTGTTGCTGTTGTTGTTGTTGCTGTTGTTGTTGCAATTGTTGTTGTTGCTGTTTTTGTTGTTGTTGCTGTTGTTGTTGTTGCTGTTGTTGTTGTTGCTGTTTTTGTTGTTGTTGCTGTTGCTGTTTTTGTTGTTGTTGATGTTGCTGTTGTTACAGTTGTTGTTGTTGTTATTACTGTTGCTGTTGTTGTTGTTGCTGCTGTTGTTGTTGTTGTTGTTGTTTTTGTTGTTGTTGTTGTTATTGTTTGTTGTTGTTGTTGTTGTTGCTGTTGTTGTTGTTGTTGTTTTTGTTGCTGTTGTTGTTGCTATTGTTGCTGTTGTTGTTGTTGCTGTTGTTGTTGTAGTTGTTGCTCATGTTGTTGCTGTTGTTGTTGTTGTTGTTGCTCTTAATGCTGTTGTTGTTGTTGTTGCTGTTGTTGTTGTTGCTGTTGTTGTTGTTGTTGATGTTGCTGTTGTTACAGTTGTTGTTGTTGTTATTACTATTGCTGTTGTTGTTGTTGTTTTTTTGTTGTTGTTGTTATTGTTTGTTGTTGCTGTTGTTGTTGTACTTGTTGTTGTTGTTGTTGTTGCTGTTGTTGTTTTTGCTATTGTTGTTGTTGCTGTTGCTGTTGTTGTTGTTGTTGTTGCTGTTTTTCTTGCTGTTGTTGTTGCTGCTGTTGTTGTTGTACTTGTTGTTGTTGTTGTTGTTGTTGTTGTTGTTTTTGCTGTTGTTGTTGTTACTGTTGTTGTTGTTGTTGTTGTTTTTGTTGCTATTGCTGTTGTTTTTGCTGTTGGAACAGATAATTGTTGCATTTCTATCGTCATAATGTTTTTCTTGCTGTTGTTGTTGTTGCTGTATTTGTTGTTGCTGTTGTTGTTGCTATTGTTGCTGTTGTTGTTGTTGCTGTTGTTGTTGTAGTTGTTGCTGTTGTTGTTGTTGCTGTTGTTGTTGTTGTTGCTCTTGTTGCTGTTGTTGTTGTTGTTGCTGTTGTTGTTGCTGTTGTTGTTGTTGTTGATGTTGCTGTTGTTACAGTTGTTGTTGTTATTACTATTGCTGTTGTTGTTGTGGTTTTTTGTTGTTGTTGTTGTTATTGTTTGTTGTTGCTGTTGTTGTTGTACTTGTTGTTGTTGTTGTTGTTGTTGCTGTTGTTGTTTTTGCTGTTGTTGTTGTTGCTGTTGCTGTTGTTGTTGTTGTTGTTGCTGTTTTTCTTGCTGTTGTTGCTGCTGCTGTTGTTGTTGTACTTGTTGTTGTTGTTGTTGTTTTTGCTGTTGTTGTTGTTGTTGTTGCTGCTGTTGTTTTTGCTGTTGGAACAGATAATTGTTGCATTTCTATCGTCATAATGATAGAATCGCGTTTAACATTAATTAACTGCAATTACCCAAAAGTGCTACCTTAGGACATCATATGCGATATGTGAGATCTCATAGCTGCATTTGTCTAATACAGGAATATCCAGTGCTGCTTTTACCAATAGGCAACATAAATGAAAAGTTCTATATTTTAGGACCCCAAAAGTGCTACCTTAGGATTCCTAAAGTCCTACCTTAGGACCCCAAAAGTGCTACCTTAGGACCTCAAAAGTGCTACTTTAGGACCCCAAAAAGCCTACATAGGACCCCTTAAACGCTACTAATCCAGCTATGAGATCTCACATATCGCGGATCATAATGTTGCTATCATGGAATATCCAGTGCTGGTTTTATCTACAGGCAACATTAGTGAATAGTCCTATATCTTAGAACCCCAAAAGTTCTACCTTAGGAACCCAAAAGTGCTACCTAAGGACCCAAAAAGTGCTACTTTAGGACCCCAAAAAGCCTACCGTAGGACCCCTTAGGCGCTACTGTATTGGACTAATCCAGCTATGAGATCTCACATATCGCGTATGAGAATGTTGCTATCATGGAATATCCAGTGCTGGTTTTACCTATAGGCAATATAAGTGAAAAGTCCTATATCTTAGGACCCCAAAAGTGCTTGTTGATGTTGATTTCTAGGTGCTTTAAATTGTATATATAACCTGCCTGTTTTTTTTTTATACACGGTCAATGAAGGTAAGTAAACGTCAATCAGTTCTAAAAAGAAAGAAAAATACTTCAATTATTTTCAAACTAGTTGTTCCACCCCCCTCTTTGTTTAGCCTCTTTAATTACGTAAGGTAACTCTAGTCCGTCCGGTTCGCAAAAATAAAAGAGTGATCTTTCCATTACGTGGAATTATATATATATATATAGAGAGAGAGAGAGAGAGGAGGGAAACAACTTAATATTTGAAACTATATCTCTCAATACAATAACGGAGACGTTATTTCTCTTCTTCGATTCAAAACAAAATAATTAATTACAAATAATTAATTGGCTAACTGGTCAATTTGTTATGTTTTGTTTGGTCAACAGATAATTGTTTTAACTTTCAACTTGATCCCAGAATGGGTGTGGTAGAAATAAACCCTAAATATTTAACCATTTCTCTGAATACCGAATAATTAATCCCCTTTGACGATATCAAAAACAATAATTAATCTTTAGTTCTGAGTTGACCAATTGGTTTATCTTGTATTTATAGATGGATAGATAGATAGATAGGCAGTCAGTTACTTTTCACGTCATGTCCCATGTTGATTTCTAGGTGCTTTAAATTGTATATATAACCTGCCTGTTTTTTTTTTATACACGGTCAATGAAGGTAAGTAAACGTCAATCAGTTCTAAAAAGAAAGAAAAATACTTCAATTATTTTCAAACTAGTTGTTCCACCCCCCTCTTTGTTTAGCCTCTTTAATTACGTAAGGTAACTCTAGTCCGTCCGGTTCGCAAAAATAAAAGAGTGATCTTTCCATTACGTGGAATTATATATATATATATATAGAGAGAGAGAGAGAGGAGGGAAACAACTTAATATTTGAAACTATATCTCTCAATACAATAACGGAGACGTTATTTCTCTTCTTCGATTCAAAACAAAATAATTAATTACAAATAATTAATTGGCTAACTGGTCAATTTGTTATGTTTTGTTTGGTCAACAGATAATTGTTTTAACTTTCAACTTGATCCCAGAATGGGTGTGGTAGAAATAAACCCTAAATATTTAACCATTTCTCTGAATACCGAATAATTAATCCCCTTTGACGATATCAAAAACAATAATTAATCTTTAGTTCTGAGTTGACCAATTGGTTTATCTTGTATTTATAAATATATTTCATGTATTGTCTTTACCAAAGTTAACTGTGCAATGTTTAACTTTATCCGAGGACGGGTGTGGAAAGTGTACCTACTGTCACTACGTTAATAGACAGACATAGTGAGTTTGTAAAACAAAATGAGTGCTGGTGCTTGGGTCGAGTTTAGAGATAAAAAAATAAAAATAAATAGATGCCACCAGTTTTAGAACCGTCTTTGATTGACCCAATGTATTACTTTCTGTCTAAAACGGATGTGTTTACCCCTACCGATGAAGAAAAAAAAAGCCTTACCTAGTTATTATTTGCCCCTTTTCTATCGACAAAGAAAGCCCAGGGAAGTAGCCCCCGCACTGGCCTAGAAATGTACCTGTGTAATGAGAACTGAATAGATGTCGTAAATACTCCTACCGTCATTTCGAGGACGGTTAGGAGTCATCCATGTAGGACGCCCACAATCGAATACAAGAAAAAGTATTCCAACGTACGTAGACAAACAAGGCAATGGTTGGATTTTAGACAATGCAACCTGTAATGCCGTAGTAGGCCTCATTCGCCAGTGGAAAGAAGGAGTCTTTTTTTACCTTTAACATTTACCCATCCCTTAGTCTATTGGACCGTAGGGGCACCTTGAAAGACTCGTCGACCGTCTTTCTCCATTCCTCTTTGTCCTTTGCCTTAGTTAGAACCTCTTTCAATGGCTGGCCGTCCATTATTTTATGTTGTCCTCCCATCGCTGTCTGCCTATTCTTCTTTTCCTGGCACTGATCCCTTAAGAAAGGTCTTGCGAGCCCCGAAAATCTTGTTATATGGCCATATATATTAAGCTTGCTTTTATATTTTCACGATAATTCGCAGGTCAGCATGGGATCCAATCGGGGCAGTAACCCTGCCTCTAATCTCTTGTTTTGTGATGCGGTCATTGAATGTGATACCTACTATCCTTCTGTAGCATCTCAGTTTCATTGCTAGGATAGAAGGAGAGACTACAAACTCAAAAAATATCCAATTGAAAAAAAATGTGCATATTTAATATGCATACAATATTTTACAACATAAATTGTCAACAATTATAATTTAAAATAAAGAATAAAAACCGCATGCTTTTACATATACGTAAATAAAACTAAGTGAGTTTGTATTAAGCGTTAGAAAGAGGATACGAGCCTTCATCAAAATATTGCCAAGGGCCTCTAGCTTGAACTCCAGTCCTGGAAGGGCTGATGGAAGTCAATCAAGGCTAGCAAGGAGATCAAAACACAAATTTAATTCCAAACTTTTAATTTTTAAGTTATACATGATTTACTAATATTAATATCAAAAAGAAATAATTTCTATAACAACAAATTAGGGTGGAGAATTTGTAAGTATTTGGTTGATTATATGGATCGGCATTTTTTTCTCCAGATAAGTTTTGTATAGCCTTTGGCTTTTTAAATAAATGCTTTTCTGTTCTATCAGAAAAAAAAATTAATTTATATTTTTCAATGTTTTTAAACTAATAATAAAGTATGTCGTGTTGTTTGTTTCGAGCTGGTGATATCTTAAAAAGAAAAGAAAATAGCAGGTTTTTATTGCCCTTTTATTTATATTTATCTAAAGAAAGGTGAGTGCAGAGGGAAAAAAAGAGAGGGTGAAAAAGAACGAGAAAGAGAAAGAAAAAGATAGAAAAAGAGAAATTGAGAAAAAAAATGTTAGAGAAAAAGAGCAAGAGATTAAGAGAGAAAAGAAGAGAGATGGACAAAAGTGTAGGCTGAACAATCTTCCATTCTTCGGGCAAAACAAACAACTCGTACATTTTGTTACAGACCGTTGACTGTTGACGAAACGATGGATGATAATGAGGTCATACAAATGTCAAAGCCATTGCCATTTGTGGACGTCATAAGTGGACCAGCCCTGACGTGAACTGAATACACTAAAATCGCGTCTTTACATTACCTCCCTTACATTTACACTTGACTGCTCATAATTTTTATACCCAGTCTCAAAGCCGTGCAGACAAATTAAACTTAAGGAATATTTTGTTTTCGTTATCTTTTCATTCCACCATAGGTGAGTATTTTTGGGTGGCATTTTTGTCTATTCTGGTGGTTGTAATGTGATACACTATATCATATCATAGAATGATATCATCTTATAAGATAAACGCTCGTTGGCGATTATTGTGCAATTATTTTACAAATGAGTTTTATATAACACATAATATAAATGTATTCACTTGGAGGAAGTTTTTATTATGGAGTGGGGAAGTCTAGGGTTGTGAGAAACTAAAGAGTTACCCTATATAAAACAAAATATAAATGTATTCACTTGGAGGAGGTTTTTATTATGGAGTGGGGAAGTCTAGAGTTGTGAGCAACTAAAGAGTTACCCTATATAAAACAAAATATAAATGTATTCACTTGGAGGAGGTTTTTATTATGGAGTGGGGAAGTCTAGGGTTGTGAGCAACTAAAGAGTTACCCTATATAAAACAAAATATAAATGTATTCACTTGGAGGAGTTTTTTATTATGGAGTGGGGAAGTCTAGAATTGTGAGCAACTAAAGAGTTACCCTATATAAAACAAAATATAGATGTATTCACTTGGAGGAGGTTTTTATTATGGAGTGGGGAAGTCTAGGGTTGTGAGCAACTAAAGAGTTACCCTATTTAAAAAATATATATAAAAAAATAAAAACTCGCTAGTTTACATGTAAAGATAATGAACCGACACAGTCGTTTTGACTTCCATTGGAGCATAGCCCGCAAAAGTAATTCACCATCGAACTCTGTTCTGGACAATTCGCTCAGTTGGGTCAAGACCATCCTGCTGTCTTTTTTTCTTACAAAGCTTAAATCAAGTCACTCCAATTGTTTGTCTGTCTGGGTACAAAGTTTTTACCCGTTATATCTCCCGCTTCGGATCAATTTGAAGCTTTGCATAATTATTCAATGTAGACAAAACACGAATCATTAAAGAAATAAATTAGTTAAATTAATTAGTGGTAATTATTTTTGTACGATATAGGACGAAGAAAATAAATCTTACGGTATTGAAATGCATGGCTGTATATATACAGTTCTTTCCGTTTTATACGCTTTGGTTGTTCTTTTGTAAGTATTTGTTTCTGCTAACCTCCTTTACGTTTGCGTTGTCTCCCAGACTTTTTCTTCCCTCTGTGGGTTCCAGTTTACAGACACTTGTTGCAATGTTTCTGGTAACCTCCTTTACGTTTGCGTTGTCTCCCAGACTTTTTCTTCCCTCTGTGGGTTCCAGTTTACAGACAGTTGTTGCAATGTTTCTGGTAACCCCCTTTACGTTTGCGTTAGTCTCCCAGAATTTTTCTGCCCTCTGTGGGTTCCAGTTTACAGACAGTTGTTGCAATGTTTCTGGTAACCTCCTTTACGTTTGCGTTAGTCTCCCAGAATTTTTCTGCCCTCTGTGGGTTCCAGTTTACAGACAGTTGTTGTAATGTTTCTGCTAACCTCCTTTATGTTTGCGTTAGTCTCCCAGACTTTTTCTTCCCTCTGTGGGTTCCAGTTTACAGACACTTGTTGCAATGTTTCTGGTAACCTCCTTTACGTTTGCGTTAGTCTCCCAGACTTTTTCTTCCCTCTGTGGGTTCCAGTTTACAGACACTTGTTGCAATGTTTCTGGTAACCTCCTTTAAGCTTGCGTTAGTCTCCCAGAACTTTTCTTTCCTCTGTAGGTTCCAGTTTACAGACACTTTTTGCAATGTTTCTGGTAACCTCCTTTACGTTTGCGTTAGTCTCCCAGACTTTTTCTTCCCTCTGTGGGTTCCAGTTTACAGACACTTGTTGCAATGTTTCTGCTAACCTCCTTTACGTTTGCGTTAGTCTTCCAGAATTTTTCTGCCCTCTGTGGGTTCCAGTTTACAGACAGTTGTTGTAATGTTTCTGCTAACCTCCTTTATGTTTGCGTTAGTCTTCCATACTTTTTCTTCCCTCTGTGGGTTCCAGTTTACAGACACTTGTTGCAATGTTTCTGGTAACCTCCTTTACGTTTGCGTTAGTCTCCCAGACTTTTTCTTCCCTCTGTGGGTTCCAGTTTACAGACACTTGTTGCAATGTTTCTGGTAACCTCCTTTACGTTTGCGTTAGTCTCCCAGAACTTTTCTTTCCTCTGTAGGTTCCAGTTTTCAGACACTTGTTGCAATGTTTCTGGTAACCTCCTTTACGTTTGCGTTAGTCTCCCAGACTTTTTCTTCGCTCTGTGGGTTCCAGTTTACAGACACTTGTTGCAATGTTTCTGCTAACCTCCTTTATGTTTGCGTTAGTCTTCCAGACTTTTTCCTCCCTCTGTTAGTTTCAGTTTACAGACAGTTGTTGCAATGTGTCTACTCCTCTCTATAACGAAGAGAGATGAAAATTAAGACTTGAAGATTAGTAGGATACTAGCACAGCGTTCCTCAAACTGTGTGAAGGTGCGCACACTACAAGTACAAGGGCATGCGGACAAGGAAAAAGGGTGGTGCGCGAAAGCAGTCTTTTTTATTTCATGACAAAAATGTCTGTTTTATTTGCATTGTAGGCCTAGTAATAAATTAATATTTGAGTTGTTACCATGTTATTAAGTAAATCAAGTAAAAACAACATTCACATCCGTGATTAAAAAGTGTCCGACCGATTGTGGCAGCTTTGGATTTACTGATGTGCATCAACCCAGAGCTTAACACTCCAGAAAGTAACTAACATTATTATTACTAACATTAGCGATTTAATTTTAAAAAAAAACACTGTTCGATATTGTCGACCATGGGAAGGTACTGGGCTTTCTCCGGAAGGTGGGGCCTACTGGGAAGGTTTGATTTGTGATAGGGCAAAGAAATTGTGAACATATATTTACAGCAGATTTTTTTTTAAATTAATACATTTTTACTATCTTAACTGTGAATAGATCTTGCTTTTAATGAGCTATCTGTATAAGATTTAGCTCTTGTAATATTGTTATAAACCTGGTGGTGGCACAGATGGGGGTTGTGGTGTGAGTATAGTCAGTCGACGCAAATCGCCCCAGGCCAGCGCTAGACGAGCGGTCAATCGTGACGAGTTACGACGGTCAGCCGAGACGAGTGTCAACACGACGGTTCGGGAAGGATCGACGTCGTGAACAGAGCTCAGGAGCGTCACGAGAGTTGTAGTCATCTGACCACCTAGAAACGCCGAGCGGCGTACTTTCCGGTTCTAGAAGGCCATTAGGGACCCTATATAAAGAGCGGAGGTGTCGCAGTCAAGACCGTTCACGAGAGACGGTTCACGACAGGGGTTTAGAACACGGTCGACTACATCACAGTTCAACGGTGCGGTTCTGTACGGAGCATTACGACGGTTCAGTGCGGAGTACTGTCAAGTACAGTTGAGACGACTGGCGTCTTGATCTTGGTCTTCAATCGAGTCCGACACAACGAGCCTAGTGTGTGAAGTCAGTCCTGAACTGTTGAACCCAGTGCAAGCCCGGAACGTGACGGAGAGGCCAGTGCAAGAGTTGATACGGCGGTACGGTGTTATCGGAGAGATATTTGTACAGTGTACGTGTTGCCAATTGTACAGTGTTGGCTGTTATTTATTCAACTATTAAAGTGTTACTTTACTTTGGAGCCCTGAGTTGTCAAGTTCTTTAAGTTGGTGGTGTATGGTACAGTTTGCAGAGAGCCTGCGTAGCGAGATTCGTAACAGTATGAAGGGAGAGTAATTCTTGAAGGATTACAAGCACTACATGACCTAAATTGTGCCGGTGTGCCAAAAACTCAAATTAAATTTTCAAGTACTATATTTCTTTTTTTCTAAAATATGGCATGTTTTTAGATAGATTTATTATTAATAGGTAGAATTTGTGTAGAAAAAGTAGAAGCTTCCACTAAAAATCCTACCCCCGGGGTCTCCACTAACTTAAAACCGGCCCTGTCAATACGTCTTCACCAACTCATCACTGTACCTGTCTATATAATATTTAATAGGGACGTAACTTATAAAAGTTTGAGAAACACTGCACTAGCCCAAAGCCGAGTTCCTAATTCATAAAGCCCAAATGTCTGTAGTTTATTTGTTTTCAACTTGACAATATGCGCCTATTTATTTTCGACTTGCAAATTTGGACTGACTGTCGTCAACAAAATATCACCAGTGTCCCCTTTGACTTTGTTTGCGAGTGTGTGTTCATTCCTTTGGGAAGTCTTAAGTGACAGCCGTGAATGTGATTTAGGTAAGTGATTATTTATGAAGCTAATGAAGTTTCTTAAGCTCAGAGCTGCGCACTTGAGCCACATTAGCTATTGTCTAGATAACTGCAGAATGGTGCTTTAATGATAATAATAACGTCAACGGGGTATGACGTCACAACGATTGCACCCGGTAGGAATGCCAGTTAGTTAGTATTGTTCTGTCTCTTTGAAAGCACGAAATAACATTGCGAACTACACTCTTATTGATTTGTATCAATATTTTGGTCGCATCTTTTTCTTTTACGTTCGTTCTCATTTAACCCAGTATGTTTTTTAAAGCCGACATTTCTCTGTCCGAAGTACACAATTATATTTTCTTTCCGTTTTAAGAACTTATAATATATATATTGCATCCTAGCATATTATAGCGCCTCCTGCTTGGCACACATTTTAACCGTGACTTATAGAGCTTCTGATAAATAAATTATTGAAGCGGAACAGTTTAAAGAAAAGAGCATCCAAATGAAAAAAATTTTTTTTTAAAGTAAAGACAATATGATTGCATTCGATATTTGCAAAATAAGCTACAAGCATGTTGAAAAGACAAAATCTTTAAGTCATGACCAAGTCATTAAGTCATGACCAAGTCTTTAAGTCATGACCAAGTCATTAAGTCATTACCAAATGAATATCACTGTCAAAACGTTATAACTCAAAGTTAATCTCTCTCTCTCTCTCTCTCTTTGTCTCTCTCTCTCTCTCTCACATATAGGTTGATCTTTTGCCTGTTAATTAAATCTTTTAAACAACATAAGCAACTTGTAATTGAATCTCACAACATAAGAACTAATAAGACAACTATTGACTAATAGACAATTTCTATTGGATTGTAAGCTATATTTTATCCCGTTCATTACACTTGTATTTCTACAGCGTCATGTTCAGGATATATTTAGCTCTAGCGTCCTTGACGACAGCTGTCATGGCTGTGACCCAGGAGGATAACTCTTACCAACGAGAACTGAGTAAGTAAAGAGTTAATGTAGTTGATCTACAGTACACATTTTTAAAAGGAGCGAGAATGAAAGAGTGTAGCAATGTCTACACGGTAACATTAAGTTTTTTTTTTTATATTCTCTATTAGTAACAAACTTGTTGATTATGAAACTTTAATAGTAGATCTAAATCAGTTTTTGTTTCCCAACAAGAGTTATACAAATAACTTGAACATAGACTTAAACCATCAAGAGTTATACAAATAGTCTGAACATAGACTAAAACCAACAAGAGTTAAACAAATAGCCTGAACATAGACTTAAACCAACAAGAGTTATACAAATAGCCTGAACATAGACTCAAACCAACAAGAGTTATACAAATAGCCTGAACATAGACTCAAACCAACAAGAGTTATAAAAATAGCCTGAACATAGACTCAAACCAACAAGAGTTATACAAATAGCCTCAGCATAGACTCAAACCAACAAGAGTTATACAAATAGCCTCAGCATAGACTCAAACCAACAAGAGTTATACAAATAGCCTCAGCATAGACTCAAACCAACAAGAGTTATACAAATAGCCTCAGCATAGACTCAAACCAACAAGAGTTATACAAATAGCCTCAGCATAGACTCAAACCAACAAGAGTTATACAAATAGCCTCAACATAGACTCAAATTTCAACATTGTAACCCGATATTATACACTTCCATGTACATGTAATTCTTTAAAATTAAGGAAAAACAAGTTTTAAAGTAATGTCTTCCCAGTCTTCTAAGTCTCAACCAAATATTTGTTTTATATGAGCGTTTTCATCACTATTTCTAATGATCAAAGGTAGATCTGAAATCTCAAGTGAAAAGGGTAATAGAATAAAACAAATGATTCTTGGTAGACCAATACGTAGATTAGATTGATTAGATAGATAGATAGATAGATAGATAGATAGATAGATAGATAGATAGATAGATAGATAGATAGATTAGATAGATAGATAGATTATATAGATAGATAGATAGATAGATAGATAGATAGATAGATAGATAGATAGATAGATAGATAGATAGATAGATTAAATAGATAGATAGATAGATAGATAGATAGATAGATAGATAGATAGATAGATAGATAGATAGATAGATAGATAGATAGATAGTCTCTAAAACAAACGTGACCTGAGTTACTTGAGCCATAAGCTATTTGACACATTGATATGTCCATGTCCAGTCTAGGTATAATGCATGTCTATGGTTTATATTTATTAAAGAAACGAAACTTTCTAAAGCGCTCTAATATAAGACAAAGCGTTAAAAACATGGAAGAGGGAAAGTCTATACGAGTCTATATGACAACAGCCAACTGTGTTCTGTCAAGTTTGATACATGCGACACAGAATAGACCGTTAGTCAATGACACCTCCCTTTTTTTTTTGTCTTCTGGTTAAGGAAGAGTCAATGTTACTAAAATAGAACTTTGTACAACTTTTCATAGATCTACATGCAGTGTGAATTACAACAGGGCACGGAATAAAAGGCTTAGCAGGTGTCACAACATAGAGATGATCTCAAAAGCATTGATTTATATAATTATGTTTTTAATGGTATATATCTAGCTAAAAGACATTCTTTAACAAAAATAATCGTACTGTGAACACAGAGGCTAAGAATAAACTTAAGCTTTTTACAAAACTTATATCAACTCAAGTTGTCTGTCTATCTGTCTGTCTGGTGATGTTTACCTAACCCTATCTCGGATCAAGCTGAAATTTTGCACAATTATTTCTTTTACCTGATAACACAAGAATCAATAAAAAAAAATAAAGTTACTTAATTAACTATTGTTTGGTATCTCGAACAAGGGAAAGAAATTGTACTTGACTGAAGCTGAAGTGGTGGTAAAAGCTGAATAAGTCCCATTTATAGGTCGTCGTCTGAGTCTTAGTGAACACAAACCAGAAAAATAGGTCGACACTATAGAAACAATACATAACTATACAATCTTCCATAAGCTCTCCACTAGCAGTGTGGTTGCAGTGTTGGCTTGAGATTCCCGAGAATGCCTGAGCCATGAGTTCGAATTCAGGTGCCCCCCCTTTCTTATTTATAGGCTAAGTTTGCCAAATTGAAATAAGAAAATGAGTGAGATATTGAAATATTCAATAGAGAGAGAGAGAAAGTTAGACAAAGAAAGAAGAAAGAGAAACAAACAAGAGAGCGTAACAAAAAAAGAGGAGAGAAATGATTGACTGAATAAGAGGTAAAAAAGAGGAGAGAAATGATTGACTGAATAAGAGGTAAAAAAGAGGAGAGAAATGATTGACTGAATAAGAGGTAAAAAAGAGGAGAGAAATGATTGACTGAATAAGAGGTAAAAAAGAGGAGAGAAATGATTGACTGAATAAGAGGTAAAAAAGAGGAGAGAAATGATTGACTTAAAAAGAGGTAAAAAAGAGGAGAGAAATGATTGACTGAATAAGAGGTAAAAAAGAGGTGAGAAATGATTTACTGAATAAGAGGTAAAAAAAGAGGAGAGAAAGAGATTAGAGAAGTAAGAGAGAAGTATAAAAGTAAAAGAGAAGTAATAAAAAAGTAAGAACGAGAAACCTTGAACCTTATCTCTGTGCCAATCATTCCACAGCTGGTGATTACTGGCTGGATGGAGCCCATGGTGAGCTACAGAAAGCGCTGGAAAATCAAAACAGAGGCGTCGCTAAGAACATAATCTTATTCATAGGAGACGGCATGGGTCCTCCCTCTGTCACAGCAGGAAGGATACTAGCTGGGCAGTTGCAGGGGAAAAAAGGGGAGGAGTTTTCTTTGACCTTTGAGAAGTTTCCACAAACTGGGTTATCAAAGGTAAGAGTATGTATCTATCTATTTGTCTATCACTCTCTCTCTCTCTGTATATATATATATATATATATGAGTCTATCTATATCTATGTATGTATGTATCTATCTATCTATTTATCTATCTATCTATCTATCTATCGCTCTGTCTGTCTGTCTGCCTGTCTGTCTATTTATCTATCTATCTATCTATCTCTTACT
>JAZGLO010000453.1:1122500-1318095 GCA_036873155.1 Biomphalaria sudanica | reverse complement strand
CTCTCTCTCTCCTCTCTCTCCTCTCTCTCTCTCTCTCACTCAACGTCTTTTCTCTCTCCTACCACACACACACACACGCACACTCACAAATCATGTTACCCACTCTAGCTAACACTGTCTAGAAATATCTTAAAGAACATTGGTGATCTTATGCACGCCAACCACTCAGTCTTGATATTTCTAGCAGTACAAAAAAAAATACGACTCAAGCCAGACGCCCTCGTTTTAGCCAATAAAAATTGTTTTCGTATTCAAGGTGTAAACATAATATAATCATAAAGTCAATATAGTACAGCGTTTAACACGTAATTCCTGTTTCGAGTATTATTATGAAGCGATTACCATAACTCTTGAACGGTACTCTGGCTGCCGTTCCTGGTCCATTATTACCAGGCAGAGTTATCCCAGGTTTCGAAATCGTTTGGATCTTAGGAAGTTCTTTACTAAAGACACTCCTTCTGGTGTCGGTCAGAATGACGGGGCGTGGAAAAAACAGAAAGTTGTGTCTCAAAGCATTGTGTCGCAACCTTTTCGTCTTATATAATAGTGTCTCATAACCATTTTTTTTGGTCAAAACATTGTGGCACAAATCATTTAGTCCTAAACCGTTGTGTCTGGAATAATTGTGCTTCAAAATATTAGGTCAGAAATAAATGAATATCAAATCATTGTGTCTTAAAACATTGTGTCAGGAATAAATGAATATCAGATCATTGTGTCTCAAACCATTGTGTCAGGAATAAATGTCTATCAAATCATTGTGTCTCAAACCATTGTGTCAGGAATAAATGTCTATCAAATCATTGTGTCTCAAACCATTGTGTCTTTCAGCTATGATTTTTTTTTTTGGGGGGGGGGGGGTATTCCGGCCTCATACAATTGTTTCTCAAACATTTCTATCTGAAACCAGAGGACCAGAACTCATTTAGCAAGTTATGGTTTATTATCTTCTTATAGTAGCGAAGTAAGACAATAAACATACAGATATTACGAATAACTTTTGTTTCCGACACCTATGTGGGTGTCAGACATTTAGAAACGTCTTTGAAGTGTGTGTTCCCAGGATATCAAGTTTTGAGAACTGCTTAGTTTAACGTTTTCTTGTTGCCCCGAGGTAAACTTTGTTATTGAGTAAACATTTGTTTTTTAAATATTCATATTTTGTTTTTATGCCTGACTGTCTCGGGGATTGAGGGTTGTTCCTCTTTTTGCTGTAGGCGGGACTACCGATCGACCAGATCATTAAAAGTCATGGGTGTAATGTCTGGTGGTAACCCTATGGTAAATTCTAACTATGCCTGCTTAAAGGGGACAGCTAGACCATCAAAATGGCCTAATTAAATCAGGTTTTGCTGCTTTCTTAAATAGAAGTTAACTCTATTTATGAATCTTTTGATTAGCATGTTTCATTGATTGACGCATTTAGGCCTATATAACATGTTTCATTGATTGACGCATTTAGGCCTGTATAACATGTTTCATTGATTGACGCATTTAGGCCTATATAACATGTTTCATTGATTGACGCATTTAGGCCTATATAACATGTTTCATTGATTGACGCATTTAGGCCTATATAACATGTTTCATTGATTGACGCATTTAGGCCTATATAACATGTTTCATTGATTGACGCATTTAGGCCTATATAACATGTTTCATTGATTGACGCATTTAGGCCTATATAACATGTTTCATTGATTGACGCATTTAGGCCTATATAACATTTATAAAGGCAGAACGATGAATAACATTTTCTATGCGAGAAAATTGTGAAGTATTTATAGCGAAAAAAAAGGGACAGTCCTTAGCTGGGCACGAATTATGGAGCCAAGGGTTCTACTCCTTCACCTAACAGCAACGCGATTCCAAGAGAACAAACCACTAGACCACATAGATTTCCTGCAAAGAATAATTAATACAATAATTGGTCGATTTCTTACATAATTCCTGTCTTGTTGACAACGAAAAAATGTGGAAATTTTCAACTTGACCCGAGTACGGAACGTGGGAGAAATGACGTGTACAAGATTCCAGCCATTCAGCCAGAGACAGAGTGGATAAAAGCTTTGAAAAAATTGTTCTCGCTGCTTAAAAAGCGTATTTCAGTGCCCTTTAGTTTTATGTAACAAGCACGCATAACACTCAAAGGTCAGAATAACCTTAATGTTATAGCATAACTTTCTGCACTGCCTGAAGATAACAGAACTGTAGATCGTTTTTTTTTCCTCTGTCATGACATCAAACTTGTGTTCGTGTCGAAATTATAGGCCTCGAACCAACTCGCCTTTGCGAATGCAATTATTGTGTCAATAAATGACATATCGACGTTCGCTTAAGTCAGGGCCACATCGATCATCAACTGCATACTGAGAAATATTGGAGGTCTAAATGTCGAGCCTAGATCCAGTGGCGTCTCTACCGGACCGAAGCGCCTAACATAAAAAGTGACATAAAAGGATATACAGTTGATAAACTTAACATTAAAAAAATTGAAACTCTATTTTAATGCTAGTATAATTATAGGAAAACGGAAACATCTCTCATGAGCTCGGCCTCCGGCCTCGCTGAAAAAAAAAGGGGAGGACAAGTAGAACTCAAAGAGCTGTGTCTCAAACAGACGGATGTCATTGAATGACCATCTATTATATGAGAGACATGCAGACAGAGGTCAGTGAAGAGTCCTGTCATTCTTTGTTTCTGCGTAAAATCCTTAACCAATGGTCCAAAAAGGGCGCAAACTCGATACTTATAGACACTCTATAAAGAGAATGGCGACGACATCACGCGCTTATAGCTGAAAGAGTGATGCAACGGTTTTATAAGATTCTCTTTTGAAAGTGAAGATAAGAACATGCTCGTATATTTATTTATACAAAAAATCGCCTCCAAGTCCCTATTTCGACCGTGTCACGTGTTCTACGCATCATGGTTGACACAGTAATGTTAGCAGGAAGTTGTTTTTTTTTTGTTTTTTTTTGTTTTTGCTACAATTAGTCTTCTGGAAGCTCAAGTTTCTGAACTGAAGAGTGGATAATCGAAGTGAAGCTATTTGGTTTCCGCCTTTTCCGGCTCAAGAAAATTAGAGATGTTTCAGAGTTTGGAAATCTATAAATAGGGGAGACAATTATATCTCGAGGTGTAAAATTTGACATTTTAAGCTTCATGTTGAGTCTACTTCTGTTTATTTATTATTGAATTTGAATCATATATTGTATTGTTGTTTAATATACAGTGTGTGTTCAGTCTCTTCGTGAGTTCTACCTGATGATTAAAGTATTTTAATTCGTAAATAGGAATTAAGTTATTTCGTCACCCAAAACCAATGGTCCTCGGCATACATTTAACTTTGGGTCATCAGACGTAACTGCTACGCACATTGCACATTAACACAGACTTGAACACTTCCTTCATTTTTTTAGAGGGGATTCACCAACCTACTAACCATGAGATATATCAATTGTATGAAAATCCACCGATAGTGACAGAAACATGCAGAATAAAAAAAAATACTTTTTACAAACAAAGCCGTATCAATTAGTTTGGATCAGTCATGTAATTAAATTTTTTTTTTTTATTTGTATAGATCTAGAGACTAACAATAATAAATCTGTGTGATTAGAATAATTATTTTTATCAATTATTTTGTATAGCGCGATTTCATGCTTTTAGCTTCCTCAGTACGCTATCATCCTATCGCTTGTCTGGACCAGTTGGAAAAGGGTAGGGGGAGAGAGAACGGGGTATCTGGGTGATCGCTTTTTAAATGTATTTAAAAAAAGGGAACGACCTGAATTCCAACTTGTGGGCTAAAGCCTTCTCAGGCTTCTCAAGCCAACGCGGTAACCAGTCTGCTAGCGAAGAGTCTATGTACATGGAAGATTGTATTGTTTCTATTTCGTGTTTGCGTTCACTAATCCTCAGACCACAATCTATAAAGGGGACTAATTCAGCATGTACCACCACTTCAGTCAAGTACAATTTCTTTCCCTTGTTAGAGAAACAGAAACAAAATAATTTATTATCAATAGTTAATTAGTTAATTTTTAGTATTGATTCTTGCGTTTTCAGGTAAAAGAAATAATTGTGCGAAATTTCAGCTTTAACGAGATAGGGTGTCGGAGAAATAACGTGTAAGATTTTTCGTCCAGTTGATATAAGCTTTGTAATAAAAAAGAACAGACTACGTTGGGCAGGTCATCTTGAAATATGTCAAGAGAACAGAGGAGCGAAAATTGTATACTGGCGAAAAACAAAAGGCAGGCGACCCAAAGGCAGACCCCGAAAGCGATGGATTGGTGATGTGAAGACAGATCTATAACAGCTTGGCGTTTGGTCATGGAGACGAAGGGCCCAGGATAGATCTGAATGGAGAGATGTGTTAAAGCCGGCCAGAGCCCTCCATGGGCTGTAGCGCCACTGGGATGGTGTCACAGTCTCGGTTGACATTGCCTGTTCTATGTTCACCTCGGGTCATGAGGGTGAAAGGCACGTGAAACCTCTGAGCTAGAAAGGGGGGGAAGTAAGAATGACTAAACTGACTTCTAGTCAGAAGTATCTTTTGGTCCGTTGCGGACAGTAAGAACCTTAAGTGAGTTGAGTGAACTAGTTACTCAGAGTCGTTTATGGGACTTGAGACAGTACACGTATTTTGATAGTTATCTTCTGTACTTAGAGCTGGATACATATTATTGAAGTTTATTGAAGTTATATACATAACTATTCCTGAGGAGTAAATTGGATATGATGTGTGCTTCTGTTATGCGAACATAACTATATTTCTATGCATTGGATCATTTTTGTAACTACTATGAAGTGCAGCATATTGTTTTATTAAATGATTTTTTTATCTTGTCTGCCAAAACTTGGACTCATTCAATCTATACCAGTTATATTTGTTACGTATCAAGTGTGACTCCAGGACGCACGAACCCAGCATTCTACAGCATCGGCGACACATTGATAGTGATACACGTTTCTACACCTTAGTGACCAGTCCTTAGTGACCAGTCCTAAGTGACCAGTCCTATGTGTAATATTAATACTCGTCAAACCTAACGTTTACAGAGGGATGAATTCACCAAAAAGATTACTATTTATAGGCTTTCCGCCATATATGGGAATCTCCGATAACTATTCTAGAGAAAGAGGTCAAAAAAATAAAATAAATATAGCTATCTTGTATTCACTGGCCTAGTTTCAAATCTAAGCTCAAAATTGAGACACGCCCTATTGTTCTAGGTTCATCTAAATAAAAAACTGTTGTCCACAGAATATCAATGTAGACTGCGGGTATTCCCGGAGTTGAAACAATTTGAATACATATGCATTGTTTCCTATATGAATACAATTCATATTTTGTTCATGTGCATATAATGGAACCCTCGAGATAATTAAAAGCGACACCTGGTGGTCTCTTGTTAACGCGAACTAGGATCTTTTTTTTTTATATAAGAAAGCATTCCAGGGATAAAATTCCTTGACTTCTGAGTTCTGGCCTGCATCAACACATCTGTTTTCCCATTGAGAATGCCAACTCTAAATTTGTTGTAGATATTTAGCTACATCAGTGCAGTGTGTCATGGAGTGTGCGTGTGTGTGTGTGTGTTTCTATGGTGACGAAGGAAAGAGGTTAGCGATTGGCTGTGAATGATGCAACATAGGTGGCAATGTCGTCACTTGGTTTTAGTTTGGGGAGACGACTCAAGAATGTGAGACTTAAAGGTTGTATTATTGTGGTGAGTTAGGTTTTGTTAAAAGAATATTATTACTAAAGTCTAATACATTTATTTGTTATTAAGGTTATTATTTAGTTTGTTGATATAAGGAAGTTATTTAAAGTATTATTAATTAAGATACATTATGCCTACAACGGTTTAGTGGTCTACCAGCTACTTGGTGCTACAAGTCAACGGCCGGTAACACATAGGAGTCCGCAGCATTTTGCATAGTGAGTGTAAGATTTATGTTATCAAAGTTTTAAGGGATTAGATAGCACCGGGCCACTTTCTGAATATAGTCCGCAGACCGTAGTTTAGGGATCACTGGTTGTGGGAGGAATTACTCAACAACTTTTTTTATTTCTCGAGATACTTAAAATTAAATGTTATTAAATGGAATGCATGTTTAGTTAGTAATTAATCTAACTATTTGCTTTCACGGGTATTACACATGTAGGCTATTATGGATTTACATTACTGATAGTCAATCACAGAAATCTTCTCATTGTTACAAAGCTTATATCAACCCAATCTGTCTGTCTGTCTGTCTGGTAAAAAAATTTGTACACGTTATTTCTCTCATACCAATTCTTTGGATCAAGCTGAAACTTTGTACAATTAAACATTGGTATAGACAAAACACGAATCAATAAAAAAAATTATATAGTCAATTAATTATTATTAATTAATTATTTTGTTTGACACCAACAAGAGAAATTAATCCTTCAGGACTCATAGTAAGGCTAAATATGTAGGGTTTCGTCCTGTTAGATAATTGAACACGTTATTTCTCCAAAAATCAAAACCACCCTCCACTAATTTTCTGATCAAGTTGAAACTTTAAGCAATTATTTATTATACATAACCAAATATGAATCGTTTTAAAGAAGTAAACAATAAGTTAATTAAGGATTAATAATCAATTATTATGTTTGATATATAATAAGAGAAATAACTTGTACATTTCGAGTCCACCCAGCTCTAATGGGTAACTAACGTCAGATGGTGAAAAGTAAAGGCGGCCTGTCATTGTGTTGGCCACATCACACCCTCATTAACCGTGGCCCAAAGAAACAAATGACCCTATAATCAAACGCAAAGTCTGAAAGGGGTACTTTACCTTTTTTATACATTAAAAAGCTCACTATTTGAATATTTGTCTGCAAGCATGCTAGTTTTGTTTTGTTTTACATGTTTCGGATGTTCCTTCAGAGTTGAAGATAGTTTACTTCCTAGTCCAAACCTCCCGCAGGACGACGGGGGATGGGAGCGGGCAGGGTTTGAACCCGGGACCATCGATAAATCCGAACGACAGTCCAGCGTGCAAACCGCACGACCAGGCAAATATAAGGTTCGTCTTTGGTATTCAGACTGTACAAAATCATTAAACAGATTTTCATAATAATACTAACCATAATAAAAAACAATATAGGTAACCCTATTCATTCTGTAAATGTCTATTTTTTCATTTTCAATTGGAATATTTCGTTTCCATAGAAACAAAGGGAAATAATCCTAAAAAAGGGAAATAATCAATGTTAATTATGTCCCCATATTTTTTTTTCATTTAAAAAAATAAATTTGATTGTATTCTAATTAAGTAAAAGCCATATCAAATTGTCATCGGTTAAAATGAATGCAGGAACATCTGTCCTGAACTTCCAATAGACAACATAGAAATGCACTGTACAATTAGCCCAGTTGCTATTTGATTTTAAAATGTTTCCTTATTAAAAGCAACAACAACTAGACCTGGTCTCTAGTTTAAGTTTGTTTGTTATTTTTGTTTAACTAAGACTTTTTTAAGAGGAAATAATATAACAAACGAATATTCACATTTGACTAGAGTAACACCTTTAGTAAAATCACTAAATTTAGAGAGCCTTCAGAATAGAGACTTAACTCTTTCTCTCCGTAATTATTTACCACACTCTGGCGGAATCAACGTTGGTATCGACAGTTAGGAGAGAAAGACTTAAAAGTAAAGTAGCAATTATACTTAAAACACTGAACCATAATGTTCAAATACAAGAACAAAATTTAATAAAATACTCAGAAGACACAAAGATAAAGGCACATTCCTCATCCCATATGCTAGAACAAATTTGTACAGATGCTCTTTCTTCCGTAGCGCTATTAGAACATGGAATGGGTTACCTGAGCCAGCTAGGAAAACCAGTGACTTGGCAGAATTTAGGTCATTGGTTAATATGCATGGCTAAATGAATGACGCGTAGGACGTAATCATCTTCTTTTTTGAAGTAACGTCTGTATCATACAAGATAAGATAGGAACTATTTTATTAAAACACACCAGGATGTAACATACATACGTAGAAGGAATGCTCACTACTCTATTCACCCCAACCTAAGCTCCATTTCTCCTGATTTCCGGCTTGAAAATCCTTAACAAACCCTAAGCCAGCGGTTCTCAACCTTTTAAGCTCAGCGACCCCTTTTTTTACAATCCCCCACTCTGCCGTGACAGCCCTCCTCACACACACATACAGCAATAGAAGAATAGACAAAAACCATCCATGTTTTCGATGGTCTTAGGAGACCCCTGGCAAATTCTCAATCGACCCCCAAAGTGGTCGCGACCCACAGGTTGAGAGCCCCTGCCTTAAGCAGTTAGGGGTCACTCTGATTATAAAATTCTTGAAAAATAGAAACTTCGATAAAAATAATACAAATTTAAGATTTTAATGCTAATAAATAAACATGTTTACAAAATGTAGAACGATATGTGAGTTTGCAAAAATATATACTTTTTAATACCTTTAGAATAACAAAAATAGCTTCAAAAATACTCAAATTCTCCAGTGGGAGCTCATACACTGGGGGTACGGGCCTGTTTATTTGAACTCTCCTTTAAAAAAAATAATTAAAAAATGATACACATCTGGATCCCACAAAAAAGCACCACTCTCTTGTTCTTCTAAGTGAGACATGGTGAGCTCTTGTTATAGAAAAGATAACAAAAAAACAACTGCTGCTAGCGTCTCAACGCTTAATACTGTATTAGGACTCGGCCGTATGCGACGCAGGCGACGCAATAGTATTATTGGAGACTCACTACACTCTCATCATGTATAGATATATCTATACACAATGTCGGTTATTTATGCAATTGTGTATTACAAAAATACCGTGTACAGTATAAATGTCTTCATTAACCAGCTTAAAGATAAAATTAAAAATTATAATCTTGATCTAAATAAATAAAAAAGATCCTTTTTTTTTGTTAAAGTGTTCCTGGTCATTTTCTCAAAATCTTTTTCATAAAATTTCATAAATAGTTATTATTTTAAAATTATTAACTTGGGATGACCTTTTTTAAAACTGTTATCGCCCTTTATTCATTCAAATCCAGCTGCCTTAATGACTTCCACATGACAAAAGTTCTGTACTTTAAGATTTCATTAAGATTACATTGACATTCTTAAATGCTCATATTTTTGTGTGTTTTTCTCCAAACTAGTATGTCATCGGAAATATTTATGTTTTTTTTTAACTAGCATTTCTACCCGTAAACACCCAAGAGATAAAAATAAAATGGGAATTTATTTTAATTGGAGTTCAATAATCACTAGTTGTCTAGTTGTAAAACTGTTGTATTATTTGGACACATCATTTACTTTCTCGATTGCTTGTTGTTAATCGAAGCTCACGTGATGTTTTTCAACACGAGAGAACTCTTCAAGGCCAAAAGTTCTCTATTTAGAAACTAACAGGAAGTGCGTTGGATAAGCTCTCCGAACTGTGAAATCCTAAAAAGTCTTGGCTTTAATATAGCAAAACAAGTATGGTGTAAATGTGAAGATTTGAAAGTCTATCAGGTGCGATATGGTGGAGGAGAAACGGAAGAGGTCTCAGGGGCGTGGGAGGCAACCATCCAAGCCCCACGATAGGGCATTCCCTTGTAACCATCATTTTAAAAACTAGACCAGTTCTCGTAGCTGTGGACTTTAAAGTCAATATTTTGAGATCTACAATGAAAGCTCTTAACATTATTATAAAAGAAATACTGTAAGGTAATATACATACATTTTCCACATTTTCTATATTGATTCATCTAAATGTTTTACCATCCACACTGAGTAAAAAACTCCCATTTATTGGAATAGAAATGTTGGAGCAGATTGGCATAAAGTTACGACCAGCGGCGTAGGCGTGTTGGATACACGATAACCTGCTAACTTCTGTCAAGAAACGCAAACTAAAACTCTATGGCTATATTACAGAGACCGTTCATCGGGGAACAGTTCCAGGAAAAAGAAGAAGAGGCAGACAGAGAAAGCGATAGATAGACAACATAAATGAATGGACGGGCATGTCATTGAGAGAGTTTCTGTCCAAAAGACAAAGAGGAAAGGAGAAAGACGGTCAACGGACTAAAGGATAGGTAGACTGTACGAACCGCAGTCATATCCGTGCTATCTGACTGTCACAGCCTGGTTCTTGTTGTAGGCGTGATGACGCGAATGTCGTGTGTTATAGATATCTCTACAATGCTCTTTACTGATAACTAAGTACTTTCACACACGCACTAGATTTGCCAGTGCGTGAGAACACGAATATACTGAACTCTTTGACCACAATACTTATAATAATTAATGGACTCACTTGTAGCAGACATGGTTTTTATTACATAAAAATAATGAATCATAATATATTGGCGACTTCAGCCATCACAAAATACATCCAAGAAAATTAGTCCTGAATACAAATCAATTCAATGACACTCTACTTGTACATTTAATATCCAAAACACTCCTCTCTTACCAGAGTCTATAAATCAACTGACTGTCCACCTCGTGGTCAGCTTCCGCCCAAAAAACAAAATCTCGTGCGAATCGTGCACGGAATGGTTCAGTGATTACTAGTCACAAAATATTACAGGGGTTCTAAAACTGACGTGACACTGACCTATGAAGTGGTGCTATCATGCTGATGAAGTAGTGCTATCATGCTGATGAAGTGGTGCTATCCAGCCAATAAAGTGGTGCTATCATGCTGCTGAAGTGGTGCTATCATGCTGATGAAGTGGTGCTATCCAGCCAATAAAGTGGTGCTTTCATGCTGATGAAGTGGTGCTATCCAGCCAATGAAGTGGTGCTATCCAGCCAATGATGTGGTGCTATCCAGCCAATAAAGTGGTGCTATCATGCTGCTGAAGTGGTGCTATCATGCTGATGAAGTGGTGCTATCCAGCCAATAAAGTGGTGCTTTCATGCTGATGAAGTGGTGCTATCCAGCCAATGAAGTGGTGCTATCCAGCCAATGAAGTGGTGCCATCCAGCCAATGAAGTGGTGCTATCAAGCCTATTAAGTTTTGTTATCCGGCCGGTAAAGTGTTGCTGTCATGCTTATGAACTGGTGCTTACTGGCAGGTGAAGTGGTGCTATCTGTTGCTATTTATCCTATGAAGTGCTATCCGGCCCTTGAAATAGTGCTATCCAAACCTTGAACTGGTGCTATCCAACCCGTGGAGTGTGGCTATCCGGCCCAAGAACTGGTTCTATTTGGCCCATGAAGTGGTGCTATCCAACCCGTGAAGTGGCGCTATTATGCTTATGAATTAGTGCTATCCAGAGGTGAAGTGGTGCTATCCAGCGGTGAAGTGGTGCTATCAAGAGGTGAAGTGGTGCTATCCAGAGGTGAAGTGGTGCTATTCAGAGGTGAAGCGGTGCTATCCAGAGGTGAAGTGGTGCTATCCAGCGGTGAAGTGGTGCTATCCAATAATAAAGTGGTGCTATCCAGAGGTGAAGTGGTGCTATCCAGCGGTGAAGTGGTGCTAACCGACCCCGCCAAATTCTTCCCATAATGAAAGCGCAGAGGAGGGATTTCTTTGGACGCAACAATCTCTTGCTGTGATAAGGCATGGGACACAAGTGAAATGTATTGGACCCTCCTAGGCCAATGAAGGCTGGACCACGCTTGGCAGACACTCTGCTGCCGTGCTTACTTTCATCTAGCCCATGGGTGGGCAACCTTTTTGTATCTAGGGCCGCATTTTACAATAATTGGGAATGGCGGGTCGCATATATATATATAACTTAAAAAGATACGCTAGCTAACTCTGTACAATGCCTTTTAATTCAAATTTTTCCTATTTACGCTGTATTTACAGTGTATTATTTTCACGTTTCTTTTTCTTTTCCACACTCCACCTTGAGGAATTACAACTAGAATTAGTAATTTTTGAAAACAATTACGTTTTTTTTAAAATTGCTGTTGTCTTTCTATATCACAAATATACAGTTGTACTTAATGTGCAGTATATTAGTTTTTACACTCGTGCATAATGTTCCGACTCTGTGGAACTAGCTTACTAGTTGCTACCCTTGTGACTGCTGTCAAATTACTGTCAGTAGACATCAACTAGTGATTATACTTGTTTAGTTTCCACAAAAAACAAAAACAAAAAACTTGTTCACTGAATGAGACAATATATGTTAAATAAGTTTAATGTTGGAACGAGCGAAACTTGCCCTTGTGGAGCATCACCAGAGAATGCTGACCATATTGAAGGACATACTAAATCAAGAAACCCGAACAAGACTCTGGCCACAAGGCCCTCCTATAGAACATAAACTTTTCGGAGAATTCTGATCTGGATGCCACTGGTGAGCTGATGGTATTGAAAACTGGATCTTGACGTCTTAAAATTTGCTTTTATAAATTGCACAATAAAGGAATCTAAATAAGTGTTGTACTTTGAATCATTGCACTAGAAACAGGTTCACTTTTCAGCAAAGGAAAATGACAAAACCTGTTTTCTTCAGCGTGGGAAAGCCTCGTTGGAAAAGATTTAACATGCATTTACATTTCATAGGCAAACAACCCATTGCAATAAGTCGCATGAAGCTGTATGAAAAACATGAAGTCTGTCTTTCACTCTTCATTAGAAATATTGGTAACAAAGTCAAAGCCAATTTCCTTCAAGGAACAATGATTTTTTCTTTGAGATTGTGTAATTTACTCAATTGCCGTGCCCATAATTAATTAGTGAATACATTGGATTATTTAGTTTTTTTTACTCTTAAAGAAGGAAACCTCAGAATTTGCGCTATTCAATTTTTATTTATCATCATAGAAATCCTTGGGCCTTAGGCCTCTTTTCTTTGCCTCTTTTTTGGGCTTTATGTGCCTCTTTTTGGGGCTTTATGTGCCTTTTTTATGGACCATCTTGCCTCTTTTGTGGGCTTTTTAATTTTTTTTAATAGGTTTTTATTTGTAAGTTCTAATAATTCACAAGTATTAAATCATAAGCAATTGAAAAGTGATTAATTAACCTTAGAAATATAATAATAGTAATAGAAATATTATTTAATATCAAAGACATACTACCTAACCATTGAAACCTCTAGAGACAGAAAATTTATACAAGTATTCTCTACACCAGAACAATCAACACAATATCAAGAATCCCTGACCCCCAACACCCCATTTCTGGAATACTAATTGGACAAGTATATGAAAATCAAGCTAGATAATTTTCTATCCTAAAATCCATTATTTTCCTAAATGTCAATTCTAAGTGATTAGGATCAAATATTTTATTGTGATGTCAAAATGAGAAATAGAAATTTTATGCAGCTTTGTGCAAACTTTCCTGTTTAGGGTTTATTTTATATATATATATATAAACTATTTTTTTCAGTCATGTACAGAATCAGTCATCTTATTCCAAGCCTAACCAACACTCAACACAGTTCTTCATAGTATTGAATAAATACTTATTAGAGATTGTGACTTCAATTGACTGTATTGATGTAGAGCCAATAAGCATACTCATCGTTTGCTTGAAACATTTTATTATGAGAAAGTTTCATTAATTTATATAGATATTATTTTTAATATATTTGCATTTTATAAGTATATACTGTGGGCACGCCCCATTTCTGTAGGTGTCGGCGGGCCGCATAAAACACTCCGACGGGCAGCATGTGGCCCGCGGGCAGTAATTTGCCCACCTCTGATCTAGCCCATAGTCTGTTAAGTCGTTGGGGCACAACATAGGATCTGTCAACCGTCTTTCTCCATTCTTCTCTGTCTTCGGCCTTGATCTCTTATGTTGTCTTCCATCGCTTTCTCTGTTTTTTCTTCTTTTTCCTGGTTCTGTTCCTTGAAGGAAGCTCTTTCGAGTTTTCAGTTTGCAGGTCGTGGGGCCCACTTGCCATTGTGATCCTGTTTCTAATCTCTTCGTTAGCAATGCGGTCTTTGTAGCTGATAACTAGGATCCTTCAATACTATAGCATCTCTCAAACTCTCTCAGACTAAATCGCATTTCAAATGAAGCTGATCATTCTTTGAAATAGCCAGGGTTGACCTTAACAATAGCAGGGCCCCTATGAGAATAGGATTACGCGGGGCCCAGTCTGGGTAGGGATAAGGATAAAAAGTGAAAATTAAGATTTTGTATTAGAAAATAAATTTGTCTTTGCATTTAATTCATTCTTTAGTAAGGACAAAATCACGGTCAAATGAACTTTATGAGTCTTGCGTGTGGCAAGTCATACAGTATATCATCAAATTTCTTATATAGATAAGGCTCAACAGCAAAAATTGCCAAATTGTTCAATCTATCTTCAAGAATTGTTGACCTCAAGTAATCGAATTTTTTTTCCCTTTTTTCAGGATTATTTTAATAATTTCAGGAGATTTCCATTAGTTTCTGGAATATCAGGAGGCCGCGTGAACTGTATTATACTAATTTACACGTAGAATTAGCGCAGGGCCTATGAAAGTGCGGGGCCCACTGAGGCCGCATAGGTTTCAGTGGCCTAAGCCCGGCCCTGGATATAGCTAACTTAGATTATCTATGTTATTGTATAACATTACCTTTGTTTTCGTCTGACATTTGATTGACTTGATTGGCCTAAATCGATGGCAGTTGTCCAGACCAAACATAAAATGTCTCTTGGGGTACATCAAACGCCACCTAGCCGTTAAAACTAGCTTTACACGACCCCCCGTATTATTTTAGAACGAACATTTCACAGCCACCATTAGCGTCCATTAGTTTCAATTTAACATCTGCGTCAAACCCGACTGACCAATCAATTGCGTGTAATTTATAAGCCAGCCAACCACGCTTCGAGGATTTCTGCTTAACGCGCGATCTTATATCAGAGTCTACTGTGCCAAAACGGTATAAACAGAATGTGGCGTAAAGGGGAAAAAAACCAAAGCAAAACACATTTTCTGATGGGGTGAGAATCAGTGTCAAATTTCATTAGTTTCTAATCTTCCTGTCACGTGGACATAAATCTTTCTCTTTCTCTCCTAACCGACGATACCAACGTTGATTCCACCAGAATGTGGTAAATAATTACGGAGAAAAAAAAAGTTAACGCCATTTTAATTGCTCGTTTTGCTCTGTGAACTTTGAACCCTGGCGTGTTCTTATGAGTAGCTGAGCCTTGAGAGATTATTTCCCCATCATGCTGGACAGAGTTATGCTCCAATTGTTCTACTAACGCTTAGATTTTGTTTCTAGTGAAACGCTACGAAGATGTGTGAATAGAATGGATTAATAACGATTTTTAAGATGAAATGTAACAAGGCCGCAATTTTGAAGTACGTGTAGAATCATAGTGGCTGTTAAAGAACGGAACAATGTAATGTTCCTTATGTCATTTATGAAAGTTAAATTTCACCATGACAATAATGTTTTTTTTTAAGATTTCGATTTTTAATCCTCTAAATTTTTTCTAATTCTATAATATAAATATTATAGAAATAATTAATTACCAATAATTAATTGACTGATTGATAAATTTTTAATTGATCCCTGTTTTGTTAGGTGCAAAAGTTTTTAACTTGATCCGAGAATGGGTGTTGGAGAAATAGCGAGATCTATGAATACTGAAGAATGAGTTTCCCTTACCCTTATGTCACCCCCCACACCAATGGATCCGCCAGTGTCTCATATCAACTTGATTTTGTCTACATCATAATAACAATGATTTTTAGTTTGCTCACGGGGACGTTATTCAAGTTATTGGGAGTTTTATTGAAGATATATTACGCCTACAGCGGTTTAATTGTCTAGCAGAAGTTTGGGGCTACAGGTCAACGGCGGTCAACAACACTATTAAAACTGAAATATTAGTGTATGTGTGTGTGTGCGTGTGTAGGTTGGGGGTCTCATAAAAATCCCCCCAAAACATGGGCTTGAAACGAAACATTCTAGCTAGGTAGCCAGCTCTGCCGCAAACAAAGGATAAAAATGATTGTGGAATACAAATGATATATATATATATATATATAGAGACACACACACACGGACACATAGACACTCAAAAACACATATCTATATATATATATATATATATATATATATATATATTTATATATACATTTGTTTCCCTAAAAAAAGGTATAAAATATACTTTGAAATTATTCAGTTAATCTTTCTACCATAACCCTAAAATGCTTAAAATCTATAATTTATGAGATCTTCATCATGATGAATAATTAATGAAACGGACTTGAATGACAAAATGCCCCCAAAAATTTGTAACTGCTACCTCGTCTGGGATGGCTACCTGGTCGTGAGGTTTGCGCGCTGGACTGTCGTTCAGATTTATCGATGGTCCAGGGTTCAACATTCCTAGTCTTTTTACGAAGTATAATTTGAAAGCTGATTATTTAAAAAGTCAGGAGCTGCTTCCCCTAGGTCAGGGGTATCAAACACGCTGATCGCGGGCCGCATGTGGCCCTCGAAACTATTTTGTGCGGCCCGCGGCCACGTCCGCGAATTCAAAAAAAAAAAAAAGATAAAATGTACAATGACCACGTATAAGCCTTGAAATGATTTACAACGTGCGCGACCTGTTTCAAGAACTGGAAGCTTTTATTGACAGGTGTGGGCTACCGTGGGAAAAATATCACCCAGCGGCTAAGGACGGTGTACCAGCAATGTGTTCAGAGAAGGTTGGTGTTGTTGGATTAATGGTAGAGAAACGGTATCAGCTCAGCTTGGCGGAACCTTTTGCAGCCATACGATGCATTCTGCACCAAGAAGCACTCATGGCAAAAGTCTACAAACGAAGAACGTGATGGATGTTGTCGTGAAGACGTTGTACTTCATACGTGCACGGGGTCTCAACCACAGACAGTTTGTGTCATGTCTAGCTGATTTAGAAACGGAATACGGAGAGTTACTGTATCATACGGAAGTCAGATGTTTGAGTCATGGAAAAGTGCTGCAGAGATGTTTTGAAACCGAGACAGGAAATAGCATTGTTTACGGCAATGAAAGACAGAGACATACCTCAGCTCAGTGAGCCAATATTTTTGTCGGATCTCTTGCTTTTCTTACTGACATCGCGCAACATCTCAATGCACTCAATTCACTTTACATGGCACAGTCTTTCCTTGTTGCCACTCAGTTTGCAGTGGAAATAAAAAACGTTCCAGAGGAAGTCCAGATGGAACTACTGGACCTGCAGTGTGACACTGTTCTGAAGCGAAAATACGCTGATGTTGGCGTTCCAGATTTCTACCAGTTTCTTCCCAGAGAGAAGTTTCCAAACTTATTCTGCGGAGCTGCTGTTTGGGGGTACGTACGTTTGCGAACAGTTTTTTTCCAGAATGAAGATCAACAAAACAGCATTACGATCAAGACTGACTGATGAGCATCTGAGAGCAACCTTGCGGCTTGCCACTACACGCGACTTCAGGCCTAACGTCGAAGATCTGGTCTCTGCCAAACGCTCTCAGCTGAGTGGACAAAAACATGAGTGACGAGCCATCTGCAGTAGGCCTAGTAATTATAGTTGTGTTGTTTTTTGGGAACTACAGTTTCTGCTTTTTTATTAGTGACAGAGACAACCTCAACTTATTTTAGTAAACTAAACTACACTAAATGGAATTAATAATTATAAAAACGTTATTTTAGCATTTAACTGCAGTGACACTAGTGTTCGTAAAATTTAATGAAAAAACATTCTCTTTTTGTGGTGCGGCCCGCTGAATGGTTGTTACTTACCACTGCGGCCCACATGCTGATATGAGTTTGAGACCCCGGCCCTAGGTTGTAGCTACCAGTTTCGGAATAACACTTTCAGTCTTAGTCCGCCCCCCGTCACCCACCACGAGACAGCGCCAAGTCCCTTCTCTGCAGCCTTTCCAGAGACAAAAGTTTGTCCTAATTGTGTTTTAGTTGCTCTAGGGACTATATTGGTGCCTGCGTCAGGTGCTTGTGTCGAGGAAGGGAGGGAGGCGGTCTGGAAATCATCATGTACTTGTATCGCGAAAAAAAAAAAAAGAGGCAGGAAACCATGGGGGAGGGGGCGCTGAAACCCTGAAAACCAGCGCCGCTGACGCACGAGATTCATTTACTTTCAATTTCCACGACCCAATTTTCCCAATATTTTTTTTTTTTTTTTACATTTTTTTACTCAAGTCTTTTATTTTGTTGAAGCGGCGGCAACTTACAAATGAAATGGCTTTGTGCTAGACTAGTAGATCGTCGCCAGTCGACGGCACAATGGCTGAGTGCTTAGAAAGTGATTTAACGCAATGTCGCGTGCCGGCGAGAACTCTCGAGAAATATTGGCGTAAAGAACTCCTATAGGAAAGATAATTGTTCCCGATCGATCTGCGTTCATTGTTTTACAAAACAGTCGTGAACGTAAAGAATAGTTCGGAGTTGTTCTATTCCTGCGATCAGGGCCGGCCTTAGATGATTGGAGGCCCTATTAAAAACTTAGTGTACTCCAACAATAACTTGTTCTCCAAAATAATGTAGCTTACAGAGTCCTGTGCGAGGCCCCCACCAATCAGAAGCCCTAGGCGTCTGCCTAGTTTGCTTATGCGTAAGACCGGCACTGCTGCGCTATCGAAATGAGATAAAGACTTTAAGTTGTATTAAATGTGCTTCTATAAACTTAAATGATTTCTTAGGTTGTGGTATTGAGCGAGTCTAAAGATGTTACTATATTATGCAAGAACGTGTGGGGCAAGAAATTGTATATTAATGCTACTATAAACATCACGTTTTCATCACTATTTATAGTGATTTTAAAGAAAGCTTGACAAGAAATACATTTTTTTTAAAATCTATGATGCAACAAAAGAATCCATGAATTCTTAAAGTTCTTATTAGAAAATTTCGACATTTTAAAAACTAGCCAGATAAGACTCGCGGCCCTTAGTTTGGGTAATACTAATCTACTAAAATGAATTTAGATTTGTCAATGATGGCGAATGTTACCTTCAAATTTTGTTTTATTTCGCCACGAAATGGGTTTATCCGTTCGCCCGATATATTCATATCAAATATATAAATAGTGTGAAATCGGATTTGTTTGCAAGTTTTGTTCTTTAATAGAGATACAATTAAATACTTTTGTCTATTTTCAGCCCCCCCCCCCCCTCCGGTTGTGGGAGGGAAATTAAACATGCACTACGGTCTCCGCCATGATCTACATACATACATACATATTTACATACATACATAAAACACACATACATATGCCTTACTGTCTGCTTTATATATTAAAAAATAACTGGAAATTTATCAAATTAGTATCTACTTAACTGTAACGATTTTATAACAATGTAAAAAAAAATCAAAGTAATCCTACACAGTAGTCCACCTTTTTGTTAGTGCTACAGTATTTAAAACCTCGTTGAAGAAAGTAAGGCTAAGTGTTTTGACTATTTCTCTAATTAGACAAATCGGATCCAAGTCTTTGAACGCTCGTAGTGTTACAATCTGGTCTAACAATCTCAAGAATAAGTCAACAACTAGAGAAGCTAAGGGACATCACCATTGAATTATTATTATCTCCTGTACTATTGAACTTTTAATGCCTTTTTTTTTACTGACTGAATCTAGTTGTATAAATCAACAGATTTTAGATTATAATATTGTTATCGGTAAAATTAAATATATAAATATTCCTTAAGGCTACACAATCTTTACGGTATAGGATATAAAGCTCATAAATTTCTGTAACCCAAAGTTTAGGAGGGTGTCATGTGACTAGTACAGCGACCAACCGCCTTTATTTTTCTACTAACCAATGTCAGGTACCCTTTAGAGTTTGATGGACTCAGGGTGGGGGGGTCCTAAAAATCCCGAAATTCAAAATCCCGGATATCCGAACCTAAAACCTCTCGGTTTAGAAGCCAAGAGCAAGAAAGAGTGATAGATAGATAGATAGATAGATAGATAGATAGATAGATAGACAGATAGATAGATAGACAGATAGATAGATAGATAGATAGATAGATAAGATAGATAGATAGATAGATAGATAAGATAGATACGATAGATAGATAGATAGATAGATAAGATAGATAAGATAGATTAGATAGATTAGATAGATAGATAGATAGATAGATAGATAGATAGATAGATAGATAGATAGATAGATAGATAAGATAGATAGATAGATAGATAGATAGATAGATAGATAGATAGATAAGATAGATAAGATAGATAGATAGATAGATAGATAAGATAGATAAGATAGATAAGATAGATTAGATAGATTAGATAGATAGATAGATAGATAGATAAGATAGATAGATAGATAGATAGATAGATAGATAGATAGATAGATAGATAGATAAGATAGATAGATAGATAGATAGATAGATAGATAGATAGATAAGATAGATTAGATAGATTAGATAGATAGATAGATAGATAGATAGATAGATAGATAGATAAGATAGATTAGATAGATTAGATAGATAGATAGCAATCTAAAGTCTATACGTCTTGAGAAGAATGTCTTATTTAATTTAAACCAGATTTATTATCTTATCTGGAAAGAAAATTAGAAAAAAATGTTTTTATTTTAATGTAAATATTTTTTTCTTACAATTAATGCCTAAACCAAAATAGAAAATCATTAAAGAGAAAAAAAAGGAAAAAGGGGGGGGGGACTTGGGACAAAATGGAACGTGACATTAGAACGTAATGTAAAATTTGTCATTTAGATGTCATTTAGAGGGCAGCAACCTGGAGCTCAGATCCATGACATCAGCCAATCTGTGAACCAAGGCTGTTTTCCCGGGAAAGCCAAATGCGTACCAAACAGGGTATTAGCCAATCAAACGGCGCTATCTCCAGACTTTAAACCGTTAAACACATTTTCTTTTTTCAATTTTCAGGAAATTTAGAAAAGCCAAATCCTACATCCACCAAGTAGAAGTAGGTTTTTAACGCGATCTTCAGTTTTAAGTTAAGCACTAAGTGATTGCAGATAAATCTTGGAACTTAAAGGCTTGAGAAAATAGATTAGCATCAATGCATGAGCCAAAAATGTCGCAATCAGCAGTGGACAAATAACAACCCCAATGGTAAATGTGCGTCAAACAAAATAGGGCGATGACGTCATACGATGACGACATACGCAATGTATCCATCCGCTAGTTGGACGAGATCGTGACTCATATTCTGCCCCGCGCCAGACTTGTCGAACTTCGATTCAACAGGTCTGGGAAGTATCTTAAGATTGATTTTACGGAAACAAGGATATACTACGTACAGCACAGCAGTGCAGGAGCAACCTCTAGGCTACACAAGCTTTTACCTTTACGCCCTTACTTCCTTGGGGCTCCTAAAAAATTGTCGAAGAGCTTTTTGTGAATAGTAATGATTTCAAATTAAAGATGCATTATTTCACAACCTCTAATGATCTTATATGTATAAATCGTAAATCCTTTTAACCCTTTAGGCCTCAATAGCTGCCTGGTCGTGCGGTTTGCGTGCTGGACTGTCGTTCAGATTTATCGATGGTCCAGGGTTCAAACCCTGCCCGCTCCCATCCCCCGTCGTCCTAAACTAAACTGCAGGGTTTCTATCCTGATTCTCTCTTAAACAGAGTTTTATAATGATGAAGATTCATAGAGTTCACCACAGTACTGACTTTTTCATTAAGTAGCCCGTTTTTTTTTTTCTTTTATTGTCAGCCATATCTAATTCAATAATATATTTTTTAAATAAACATATTTATATCTACAGGAAATATATAAGAGATAAATATAAAGAGAGTTTCTAGAGTGTCCATAACGGTCGAACTTGCTCTTTTTAAGACACTTGACCAAAAGAGTCGACATTACAATGAGGGACTGCTTCATCACCGACCTCTCAGACTGGAAGTCACCCATCAACTAGATGATCAATTTATCATACCAGTTCAGTGTGAGACACGACTCCTTTTAACCACACCGGTGTTTTCCCTTTTCAACGAGGCCGGAGGCTGAGCTCTCGTCAGATTTATCTGTATTCCTACAATGTACCACCACTCACTTTCTCCAGCGGCCTTCAAAACATAGCCAAAATAAATATTAAAAGCTGCAGAGCCTCGGTTTCAATTCACGTGAAAATATTTGAAATGATGTGGTCTGTGACATGCGCATTGGAAATCACCCTCCTCCATTTTTTGTCGACACTGAACTTTCTTTATCCTATGTAAATTTAGACCATTAGTTCATAAATTGCTACCGAACTAAACAGTTCATAAGTTAATTACAATTTTAAAAGTACAATGTATATATAAAAGAAATATTCCAAGTTATCTTTATTTTCCTTGACAAATTAGATATTCAGTTCTCAATGCTGACCTATATATACAAGATTTTTTTTCTTTTCAACAGAGAAAGCTGAGTTTAGATTTTTTAGAGTTTGTGATGAAAAACAAAATCCGGATAAAATGATACAATAATGGCTCCGTTTAAAGTAAACTTTTGTTTTGCAGTTCTGGCCTGGCATCAACTGTCGAAGGATATTAGTGTCATTGGTTTGAAATGGTTGCTTCCCTTGCCTGTTGGCATTTCTTGTCTGGGGATTTCATATTAAAGCTAATGTTACTGTATATCTTTCTAAAGAGAGAGAGAGAGATAGAAAGAGAGAGAGAGAGAGAGAGAGAGAGGGAGAGCGACATTTACACACTAGACACAGAGAGAAATATTGATAATATCAAAGAGTAGTGTTATATTTTATAAAATTTGAAAGATAAAACTAAAGATACAGAGAGAGAAAGAAAAAGAAACAGAGAGAAAAAAAAGAGAGAAAAGAGAAAAAGTGAGGCGAGGAGAAAGAAAAGTGAAAGAAAGGGAGAAAGAGAGGAGAGAAAGAAGAGAGAGAGAGAAAGAGGGGAAAGAAAGAAGAGATAAATAGAGAGAAAGAGAGAAGAGAGAGAAATAGAAAGAAGAGAGAGAGATGAGAGAGAAAGAAACAGAGAGAAAGAGAGAAGAGAGAGAAAGTGAGAGAGAGATATACGGCTTGGGGGTGGGGAGAGAATAGTGATAAAACCAGTAAAACACACATAAACTGCACAACACACACGCACACACACGGACCATAACGTAGGAGGATTCGCACCAACCCAAAAATATACCAGCTCTATGAGCCCAAGCGATTTACCTGTCAGCCACAGCGCCTTTTATGACCATATAGGCCCCTAAAAAGAATCTTTCAAGAAAGTCGAGTTTCAGGGCCTGTATGTTAGCCAAGCCAGGAAAAAGCCCGTTCTTATTCGTGCTCGTGTAACCCATTAGTTCATTAGTAATTGGTAATTAAATATTTTGTTTGATGTCGAATAAGGAAAATAACTTCTACAATATTGACATATATAGTTATATTGAAAGACCCCTCCCTATTGACGGAAATAAATGGAAACATATTACGTTGGGGGCAAGCCACTTGGAGAGAATGGCAGAGAACAGAGGAGAAAAGATTGTTCACAGCTGCAGAGAACAGAGGAGAAAAGATTGTTCACAGCTACAAACCAAAAAGGCTGGCGTCTCAGAGGCAGATCATGAGTACGGTGCCTTGGTGACGTAGAGTGTAGAGGCAGATCTACAACAGCTTAAAGTTCGGGCATGGAGACGTAAAGCCCAGGATAGATCAGAATGGAGAGATGTGCTAAAGCAGGCCAGGGTCCTCCATGGAGACGTAAAGCCCAGGATAGATCAGAATGGAGAGATGTGCTAAAGCAGGCCAGGGTCCTCCATGGAGACGTAAAGCCCAGGATAGATCAGAATGGAGAGATGTGCTAAAGCAGGCCAGGGTCCTCCATGGAGACGTAAAGCCCAGGATAGATCAGAATGGAGAGATGTGCTAAAGCAGGCCAGGGTCCTCCATGGAGACGTAAAGCCCAGGATAGATCAGAATGGAGAGATGTGCTAAAGCAGGCCAGGGTCCTCCATGGAGACGTAAAGCCCTGGATAGATCAGAATGGAGAGATGTGCTAAAGCAGGCCAGGGTCCTCCATGGAGACGTAAAGCCCAGGATAGATCAGAATGGAGAGATGTGCTAAAGCAGGCCAGGGTCCTCCATGGAGACGTAAAGCCCTGGATAGATCAGAATGGAGAGATGTGCTAAAGCAGGCCAGGGTCCTCCATGGAGACGTAAAGCCCAGGATAGATCAGAATGGAGAGATGTGCTAAAGCAGGCCAGGGTCCTCCATGGAGACGTAAAGCCCAGGATAGATCAGAATGGAGAGATGTGCTAAAGCAGGCCAGGGTCCTCCATGGAGACGTAAAGCCCAGGATAGATCAGAATGGAGAGATGTGCTAAAGCAGGCCAGGGTCCTCCATGGAGACGTAAAGCCCAGGATAGATCAGAATGGAGAGATGTGCTAAAGCAGGCCAGGGTCCTCCATGGAGACGTAAAGTCCAGGATAGATCAGAATGGAGAGATGTTCTAAAGCAGGCCAGGGTCCTCCATGGAGACGTAAAGTCCAGGATAGATCAGAATGGAGAGATGTATTAAAGCAGGCCAGGGTCCTCCATGGAGACGTAAAGTCTAGGATAGATCAGAATGAAGAGATGTTCTAAAGCAGGCCAGGGCCCTCCTTGGAGAAGTAAAGTCCAGGATAGATCAGGATGGAGAGATGTACTAAAGAAGGCCAGGGTCCTCCATGGAGACGTAAAGCCCAGGATAGATCAGAATGAAGAGATGTTCTAAAGCAGGCCAGGATCCTCCATGGAGACGTAAAGCCCAGGATAGATCAGAATGAAGAGATGTTCTAAAGCAGGCCAGTGCCCTCCATGGAGACGTAAAGCCCAGGATAGATCAGAATGGAGAGATGTTCTAAAGCAGGCCAGGGACCTCCATGGGCTGTAGTGCCACTGGGATGGATGGAATATAGAACAGAGTGCAATAGAGAACACGGTTAACGAAATATGTCGAAACATAGATTAGCTCCGACTCGAGCCACGAAGCTCCAAAAGAGGCACATTGCCTGGCAGCAACCGAGTAACAATTTGAAAAATGACCATATAGTAAAGTTCCATTTAGACGTTGCGATCTATGTGGAAAATGATGTAAAGGTTATCTGCTTCAGCGGTTAACGAGGGTGCCATGTGGCCATTTCAGAGACCAATCGCCTTTACTTTTCCCCAACTAATATCAGGTACCCAATAGAGCTGGGTGGAGTCAGAGAAAGATCCCGAATTCGAAAGTCCAAGTTTACACCAGGATTCGAACCTGGGAACCCTCGATTTGGACCCCAAGCGTTTTACCTGTCAGCCACAGCGCCTTTTATGAACATATAGCCCTAAAAAAAAACTTTCAAGTAAGTAGAGTTTTCAGAGCATATATCGTCTGTATGTTAGCCAAGTCAGCAAAAGCCCGTCCTTTCTCGTGTAGCATCTTCATTTTACTCCTTTGTAATCTATTCATGGAGGCAGGGTGACTGAGCGGTAAAGCGCTTGACTACCGAATCGTGGATCCCGGGTTGGAATCCTGGTTAAGACTGGGATTTTTAATTTCGGGATCTTTGGGCGCTTCTAAGTCTACCCAGCTCTAATGGGTACCTGACATTAGATGGGGGAAAGTAAAAGGCGGTTGGTCGATGTGCTGGACACATGATACCCTCGTTAACCATGGGCACAAAAACCGATGACCTTTAAATCATCTGCCCTATAGACCACAAGGTCAGAAAGGGGACCTTACTTACACTATTCTATTCATACGAGGGTGGGGGGGGTATATAGGATAATTATTTCGTGATACCTCCTGTCTCTCAGAAAACTCAAGTTTATTTAGATCTTTAAAAAACAAAACGCCAAGTAGTTTCAATCGGGATTTGAACTCGAGCTCTCTAAAGCTTTGTAGCGGATCAGCTAACACCACTGAGCTACACATAGAGAATTTAGGTTTAATTGAAAGAAATATTTGTCAAAAAAAATATATGTTCAGATCTATTCAGCTTAAAATAAGAGTAAAATTGAAAATAAAGTAACCAATATTAAATTTAACAACCAAACAACAAGACAGATTGTTGAATCATTGATTCAGACACATTTCCTGCTCCAGACATCATCCTCAAGTTTTGATGGAGGATAATGGAACCCCCGACGACGTCCTCTGTTTCAGAAATCAGGGATGATAAGGTTTGTTTCCTTGATCAAGTTTGAGTTTTGTATGAATGCCTTTGAGACACTAAACTGTGGGATTAGAAGCTGACGAGCAAGAGATGACCTAAACAGCAAGATATAAAAACCAACGGTTATAAAAGGAAGAACTCCACGTTTACAGCAACTTTATCAAAATTGTGAGATTTATTTCGCTTTTCGATATCGAATACAAAAAAATTAAATGCACTATTTCATTTAAATTATTTAATGATTTTTTTTTTTCAACTGATTGATGTTTTATTAGGAACAAGAAATATTTGTGCAAAGTTTCAACTCGATCCGAGAATGGGAAGTGGAAGAAATAACGTGTTCAAAATTTGTACCTGACAGACAGACAAACAGACAGAAATTTTTCTATGATCTAGAAATAAGAGGATGCTATAATAAGTGTAATCAAAAATAACTATAGTCGTTTTGTCGTATAGTGTCATTGACAAGTATGGGCAAACAAACTCGTTTTAAAATTCAGAAACAAAATGAACTAAAATATCTTTAACTAATACGGCATTGTTGGCCTACGTAGAGTCTGGTTGCAAGAGTATCTCGATGACGTCAAAGTATCGGGTTTTTCGTTTCGTCTGCTGATATTCTCCCGTGAAAGTTAATATCGTTTGTCTTAGAGATTATTGGCACACAAAGCAACAGAACCATAGATAATCCTAGTGAAACGTATTGAATGTTGAAATAATGACGCACCTCTGTATGATCGCTTTCATTGTTATTACTCATTGACATTATTAAACTCAGTGTCATGTTTGCTTTAGCCGTGATCTTATTTTTAGCCGGTTTATACAAAGCTGGCCTACAGATGAAAAGGACATTTGCTTGTAGACGAAAGTACTAAATTGGTTTACCAGTAGTACCTAGTGTCACGTCCCTAGTGACACCTCATTGTTTACAAAATGAGGACATTGTACCTATCTCAAACCAGGTCAGCGTACCCACGCTTAAATGCCAGAAAAACACAGATTAAAACTTAGTTCAAGACTACAGCAGGGAAACAAAATTAACATAGCTTAAATTACAAAAACAGTTCCTAGTGACACCTCGTCGTTCACAGAATGGGACATTGTACCTATCTCAAATCGGGTCAGCGCGCTCGCGCTTTAATGCCAGAAGGACGCCGATTAAAACTTGGTTTAAGGCTACAGCAGGGAGACATAATTGGCGTAGGTTAAATTACAGAAACAATTGAGGGGAAAATTAAATGTAAACGAGTCAAGGATGGGTATTGAGATGTCACGGTTCTTGATTCTAAAGAAAGATATAAAAGGCGGAGTGTTAGCTTGAGACGAGAGAGAGCTAGAAAGTTAGGCTTAGAAGTCGCTAAGTTTTAAAGTAAATATTTACTCATTTTATTGAACATTTTCACTGAATCCTGTATCTGTTTTATATATCTTTGTACATACATTTATTGTTTCAAGTTCAAGTTTTAAATAATTAAAACTCAAGAAAACCTATCAGCACTTTGTTACTTCATTGATCATTAAAGTGTTTGAACTATAATCAAGGCACCTCCGAACCCACATATGTCACAAGTTTATAGCATCAAGAACTCCAAGTCAAATAAACACAATAAACACGTGACATAAATTGACACCTCCGACGGCTGTATGTACAACGAATTTATTCATCAACGTGATACTTTCATCTGGCAACCTTCGACGTCTGCCAAGATAACCAACCTGCAACCATCGAAACAACTCTTTGACAGTTGTGTTGCAACAAACTAGAACTACAGACGATAGTTCTACTTCACTACTCAGCTCCTCACTACTAAGAAAACTTCACGTTCAAGTCTACCACATGTCTTTATGACAAGGTCAGTACAACCTTACGTCATTTTACAGGCTTGATCTATCAACTTAGATCGCCTTGTATATTTACTTACTAGCGACAAGTAATTGTTCTCAAATTGCCAAATCAAGTGGCAACTACAAGTGATAATCATATTATCAATAATCATCTACAATAATCATCTTATAACGACGATTTATAAGGTGAAATATTGAACTATTTATTGTGTGTCTCTTCTAAATAAAAATAACCCAAGAACATTTTAATCGAAGTATATTCAAGTCTACTTTCGAGTAACGACAATCATTTATATTCAACTATCAAGTTAACAAGTACAAGACTACTTGCTACTGAATTACCATGGCAGCCAAAATGTTAACACTACAAGATTTTCTGGAGATGGCCAAAGAATTAGCTATGCCTAAACCAGAAAGGCTACAATGGGCAAAGCAAGAGCTTGAAGACCATGAAAAGAAAGTATTAGCTCAACGAAAAGAAGAGATGGAACATGAACGCCGAATGAAAGAAGAAGAACGCCTTATAAAAGAAAAAGACATACAATTAGCTCAGGCACAAACAGAAGCAGCGAATGCCCAACAAAAGTCTGCAGGTTTTGACAAATATAAACAAATGTCAAAAATGGCAAATTTTCAAGAATCGAAAGACAATATTGATTCTTATCTGATGCGTTTCGAAGAACTAGCCAAAGCATCAGGTCTACCTGAAGAACAATACTCTAGAACTCTCATGAGCCTTCTTACAGGTAAAGCCATAGACATTTGCATTCAACTTCCAGCGTACGAGCTAGACAACTATAGCAACGTCAAAGAAGCACTCCTGAGACAGTATGGCGCTACACAAGATGCATACAGAAAAAAGTTCTATACAGAAAGGCCTCGACAAGAAGATGATCCATTAATATTTGTATCAAACATGACCATGTGGTTTGATAGGTGGATCTCCTTGTCAAAAATAGAAAACTCATACGAAAATCTGAGAGAGCATGTCATCATAGATGCCATTACACATGCACACTCAGAAGATATTCAATCCTTTATCATTGAAAGACAACCAAAAGACATTCAAACTTTGACTCAAATAGTACGACAATTTAGGGCAGCATATCCAAATAAACCTATTAAACAGTCTGCGGAAGAAAATTTCATCTGTTATACCAAAGAAACCAGAACACCACGATTCTCAAAACCTGAAAGAACGCCAATATGTACAAACTGTAATTTCAAAGGACATTATGCTTCACAATGTAAAACCAGAGACATAGAATGCAGTTACTGTCATCTTAAGGGTCACTACGCTAACGAATGTAGAAAGAAACAAAACTACTCAAGTGACAGATCCAAAGAAAAACAAGCATCCAGGTACCAGCCACAATCTACAAGAAACCAAAACTATGGTAATCAAAACAAATTCTACAACAGAAAACCTAGATCTGACCACACAACAATGACTATAGTTACCAAGTCTAAAGGTCTAGAATACTATCCAGGCTTAGTTGGAAACCAGAAAGTGGAAGTGATTCGAGACACAGGTTCGACGTCTGTGGTCGTACATTCAAAATTCGTCAAGACTCATCAATACACAGGCAAATATGTTGCGGCTACAGCTTTCAATGGTACAGTCAGCAATCTACCTGTAGCAGAAATTAACATTACAACACCTTTCTACAGTGGTGATGTAGAAGCACTAGTATCAGACAATTTACCTGTAAATTTGTTGATTGGCAACATTAAAGGAGTCCGTGATTGCACTCAACGAGACCTACAAGACTGGTCGAAAGCCATAAAAGTAAGCCAAGAATGTAATGCAGTCATTACAAGGTCAATGGCAAAAGAACAAGTAGAATCAGAAAATCTACAGAATGAACCAAATTCTAATCAACAAAATGACAACGCAACCAAAGAAACTACAGATCAAGAAACAACTAATCAAAATGAAATGACTAGCAATTCAAACATCCCGCCTGAATTCAACACTGAAGAATTTAAAGATGAACAAAAGAGAGATCCAACTTTATCAAGACTATACAAGAAAGCACAGACCAATATAAATCCAGAATCAAACAATGAACCATATCTTGACAACGGAATGCTTATGAAACAAAGCAAAAACAAAAATGAAATCATTGATCAAATAGTCGTACCACAAACCTACAGAAAGACAATAATTGAATCAGGACACAGCAAACCTTTTTCTGGACATATGGCGGTATCCAGAACAAAGAAAAGAATTCTACAACATTTCTATTGGCCAAGCATAACGAAAGATGTGAAGAAGTTCGTCAGTACATGTCATACTTGTCAAATGAAAGGACCTAAAGGTAGGCACACTCAAGCACCCCTTCAAACTGTAGAACTTACCGACAAACCATTTCAGAAAGTCGCCATCGACATTATTGGACCCATACCAATTGAATCAGCAAGAAATCATAAATACATACTTACTTTAGTTGATACATGTACAAGATGGCCAGAAGCAATACCACTAGTAAACATAACAGCTATTGACATTACCAGAGCTTTGTCAGAAATTTTCTCCAGGACCGGACTCCCAGAGGTGATACTAAGCGACCGAGGGGGACAATTTACAGCGGAAATTACGAAAGCATTCATGGACATGTACAAAATAAAGATGAAATTTACAACGGCTTACCACCCACAGAGTAACGGGCTCTGCGAGCGTATGAATTCTAGTTTGAAGCAAATCATATCAAAAATAGCCAATGACAACCCACAAAATTGGGATCTTTTAATACCAGCAGCACTTTTTGCATACCGAGAAAGTCAGCAAGAAACTACAGGTTTTTCGCCATTTGAAATGCTCTACGGCGCAAATCCGAGAGGACCTATGGCAGCACTAAAAGAATCATTAATGGCACCAAGACAGAATGCAACAGCAACAAAAACAGCATTTCAACATGTCATAGACACTCGAAATATGGTCATACAAGCATGTCAAAAATCTAAACAAGAAACAGCAAAAGCCAACATAGCTACCCAAAGACGAGTCAACGAAAGCAGAACTTTAAGAAAATTAGAACCAGGAGATAAAGTGAGACTATTATTGCCAGATAAAAAGAACAAATTTTTTATTCAGTGGCAAGGACCATTTTTAGTCACCAAGAAAGTCACAGACGTAGACTATGAAATTGAAATAAACAACAAAAAGAAAGTCTATCACATCAATATGCTACATAAATATAATGAAGAAATACAAGAAAATGAAACAGTGCAAGACACAATTAAATGTTTGACTATTCTTCAAGAAAGTGATTCAAGTGATACACAAGAACTCATACTCCCGAATCCAATATCGGCACAAACAGAATCATGGAAAGACATAAACTTGAACAATCTACCATGTCCAAGGAAGCAAGAAGTATCAGAGATACTAAAGGATTACTCATCCATTTTTACCGACGTTCCAGGCAAAACATCAGTTATTGAACATGAGATCAATTTGACTAGCGACAAACCAACAAAACAAAGACCATATCCAGTCCCAATACATTATAGAGACTTTTTACAAAAAGAAATCAATCAATTACTACAACAAGGCATAATTGAACATTCAAATTCGCCCTACGCAGCACCTATCGTACTTGTGAAACGACACAATGCTACAACACCTAGAATGTGTGTAGACTTTAGGCAACTCAACAAAATTACTTGCCTAGACTCTTACCCTATGCCGAATCCAGAAGATCTCATGACCCAGTTTGCTGAAGCAAAATATTTTACAAAAATAGATCTTTCAAGGGGATATTACCAAATTCCAATGAAAGAACAATGTAAACCATACACAGCTTTCACTACTGCATTCGGACTATTCCAATTTAACTACATGCCATTTGGTTTAGTCAATGCCAGTAGTACATTCAACAGAGCAATACACCGACTATTCGGACAAAGAAAAGATACTGTTTCATATATAGACGACATATGTATCTTTCACAGATCTTGGGAAGAACATTTGCAAGGACTCAAAGAAATCTTTCATGAACTAAGACAGCATGGCTTCACTATCAAACCAAGCAAAATGGAACTAGCCATGAATGAAGTAACATTTTTAGGTTATAAAGTAAGCTACAACTCTTTAAAACCTCAAGATGAAATCATCAAGAGAATATTAGACATTCAAGTGCCTAAGACAAAGAAACAAATCAGGAGTATAATAGGACTATGCAATTTCTACCGATGTTTCATACCTAATTACACGACTCTCACATCACCCTTGACAAACCTTACCAAGAAAGGTCAACCAAACAAAGTATTTCATTCACAAGAACTGGAAGACACTATAACGAGAATCAAGGACACCTTTTCACACGAGTCCATTCTCAAGTTACCAGACCAAAACAAAACACTCCACCTTGCGACGGACGCGTCCTCCGAAGCGATCGGAGCCTGTTTAATGCAAGAGCACAATGGAACACTACATCCCGTGTTCTATATTAGCAGGAAATTGTTACCAGCAGAAACCAGATACTCTACAATTGAAAGAGAGTGTTTAGCGATAGTTTGGTCCATAAATCGCTTTACCAAGTATCTGTTAGGCAAACCATTCAACCTACTTACAGACCATTCTAAACACTAAAAAGCTGGCCAACAGCAGATTAACACGATGGAGTTTAATGCTAACAGACTACCAGTTTACAGTCAAAACAATCCCAGGGAAGATGAATGTCTTAGCAGACACCCTATCAAGATGTACTTAGATTGCAACTACCAGTAACATAACTTGTACACTTTGTTTCCATTTAAAATTTGATTCATACATTGACTAAAAATGATTATATATGAAATGTATATGTATGTTAATATTCCCATTGGATGGAAGATTTCAAGTTTTATGACATTCATTTTATTACTATAATATATCTTCTTTTTCTGTATTTGCCATGCTTACATATGTTATTATTGTGAAGAATTCTAAAACTAGAATACTGCCTATTATTGAATATTATTTTTATACATGGAAGAAGTAACTGTAATACCTTTGTACGTTAGTAACATTATTATATGTAAGATTGAGCGGTTGCAGTTCCGTTTTACTCAACATGCATCCCGCTTAGGAAGAGGGGGGTATATGTCACGTCCCTAGTGACACCTCATTGTTTACAAAATGAGGACATTGTACCTATCTCAAACCAGGTCAGCGTACCCACGCTTAAATGCCAGAAAAACACAGATTAAAACTTAGTTCAAGACTACAGCAGGGAAACAAAATTAACATAGCTTAAATTACAAAAACAGTTCCTAGTGACACCTCGTCGTTCACAGAATGGGACATTGTACCTATCTCAAATCGGGTCAGCGCGCTCGCGCTTTAATGCCAGAAGGACGCCGATTAAAACTTGGTTTAAGGCTACAGCAGGGAGACATAATTGGCGTAGGTTAAATTACAGAAACAATTGAGGGGAAAATTAAATGTAAACGAGTCAAGGATGGGTATTGAGATGTCACGGTTCTTGATTCTAAAGAAAGATATAAAAGGCGGAGTGTTAGCTTGAGACGAGAGAGAGCTAGAAAGTTAGGCTTAGAAGTCGCTAAGTTTTAAAGTAAATATTTACTCATTTTATTGAACATTTTCACTGAATCCTGTATCTGTTTTATATATCTTTGTACATACATTTATTGTTTCAAGTTCAAGTTTTAAATAATTAAAACTCAAGAAAACCTATCAGCACTTTGTTACTTCATTGATCATTAAAGTGTTTGAACTATAATCAAGGCACCTCCGAACCCACATATGTCACAAGTTTATAGCATCAAGAACTCCAAGTCAAATAAACACAATAAACACGTGACACCTAGAAAGTACACCCGTAGTACCTAAAAATACAACACACGTAATACTAAGATTGTGCATCATTGTGCACACTTAGTTTCTAGGTAGAACATATATAGGTGGTACCTAAATAGTACACACATGGTACATAGATAGTACGCATGTAGTACTTGGATATTATTGTTTTAAACTTAAGGCAAACCAATCAATGAAGGCAGCTTGGCACTTCTTAGCTAACTAGTTCATGAAGAAATCTGTTGTAGCTCAAGAAAGATCTAGTCAGAGTGCACAAGATAGATTCTGTACTTTGTTAAGGGTGCTACAACAGTAGCTCAAGAAAGATCTAGTCAGAGTGCACAAGATAGATTCTGTACTTTGTTAAGGGTGGTACCACAGTAGCTCAAGAAAGATCTAGTCAGAGTGCACAAGATAGATTCTGTACTTTGTTAAGAGTGCTATAACAGTAGCTCAAGAAAGATCTAGTCAGAGTGCACAAGATAGATTCTGTACTTTGTTAAGGGTGGTCCAACAGTAGCTCAAGAAAGATCTAGTCAGAGTGCACAAGATAGATTCTGTACTTTGTTAAGGGTGCTACAACAGTAGCTCAAGAAAGATCTAGTCAGAGTGCACAAGATAGATTCTGTACTTTGTTAAGGTTGCTACAACAGTAGCTCAAGAAAGATCTAGTCAGAGTGCACAATATAGATTCTGTACTTTGTTAAGGGTGGTACAACAGTAGCTCAAAAAAGATCTAGTCAGAGTGCACAAGATAGATTCTGTACTTTGTTAAGAGTGCTACAACAGTAGCTCAAGAAAGATCTAATCAGAGTGCACAAGATAGATTCTGTACTTTGTTAAGAGTGCTATAATAAAAGTTGTCAACTTATGGTAAGGCGACTCTAGGAATAGTTAACAGTAACAAATCATGTGTGTTTATACACCACCTTCACCTATTCCTTAGTTTGTTGAACGGTTGGGGCACTACATAAGATCTGTTGACCGACTTTCTCCATGTTTCTCTGTTTTTTTCCCTTTGAATAGAATTTCTATCAAAGGCAGGCCTTTCCATTCTTTTATGTTGTCTTTCTCAGTCTGCCTCTTTTTTTTCCTGGTACTGTTCCTTGAAAGAAGGCCTTTGAAAGCCGTGAGGATCTTACGATATGGCCATAGAGTTAAAGCCCAAGAATCGAATGTGGCCGTCGCCAGGGAGCGCATCAGTTTGATATTTTGTTTCGAGGGCTTTGTCTTTCCTTTCATGTTTATATCGTATTCAGGAAAGCCCGGTTAATTATAGTCATGGTCCTTTGAAGAAAAGAGTTCTTGTCTGTGTTTGTTCTAAATTCTAGAGTACCAAATAAAAAAAGTATTTTATATTTTTAAATATTCGATAGCATTATTTTGTGTATAAGTCACCGTAATAGTAAGTCTTGGTCTAGCGAGTTGTGTGTTTGAAAAAAAAAAGAAAAAAAAAAGATAAAGTCTTATGAGTTAAAATGAGCTAGGATTTGAATCTTTGTCAACAAATCAGTAAATAGTTGTGTTTTTTTTTGTAATAATGTGGTTTCTATCTCTGTCTTAATGTAACACTATTTGGCGTCCCTTTAAAACATAACTTTCTACAGGGGAGATAATAGAAAGCTCAATTGCACGAATGGCCAATGGTTAAAGACTCATCACTTTTACTTCCTCAAAGTATGTCAGGTACTTATTAGAGCAGGGTGGACTCAGGTGCGTCTAAAAAATCCCGAAGCTCACAATTTCAGTCTTCATCGTAAATCAATTTTGAGACCCCTCGATTCGAAAGCTAAGCGCGTTACCCAATCAGCCAACTCGCCCCCACAGCCGTAGTCAGACTATATTGTCTATTAAACTTTGAATCTGAAATTGATACGCAGGACATTGCAGAAAAGTCGTAGTGGAAGACCAAAAAGAACATGGCGATGCAGTGTACCACATAAAGCCGAGAGGATAAGACAGAGCTAGCAAGAGACCGTGGAGAGTGGCGTGTTTTTACTGAGGCCCTATGTTTCATGAGGAACTCAAAGGGAAGATGGTAATGAAACATTCATAGTTTACTTTGTCCTTGAAAAATAAATATTTTAAAAATGTCCAATAAGGGGGTCGATCTTAACATACGCGTGACGCATATACCACTTTTCTACCTATCAAGGAGAAGAATCTCGAATCCAACAGAGTTGTGTTTTTATAACAAGGAAACATTCTCCCAGATGATGAAGGTTCACTTTACAAAAGAACTTTTAAGAAAAAAAGGAATGATAAATGAAACCTTCGAAATTGTTTGTATTCTTCCAGGATAACACTGCGATCGATGTCTAGAGCTAAAAATCTTAAAGCCTAACAACGGCCTTGCATAAACCTCGAACGAAATAACACAATACTATGTCTCTTTCTGTTCTGAAACCAATGTCCAATTTAAAGATTCTGTGACAGTAAGCTTCTTTCTGCTCACCCAACCGTCAATTTAAACGTTTTACTGAACAATGACATGACATTATTTCCTCTTCCGAAGAAAGACATGTGTCTTGGAAGAGGGGGGGTTCTTGCCTAACGCTTTGAGTTCCTAAATGTATTTTATCGACCTCAATTATAATTTACGTTCGCCATCTTTGTAGAGAGTTTTGTTTTGTTTTATAATGCGTCAACTTATACCTAAATTATGCAGGGCCGGTCTTAGGCCAATGCAACCAATGCGGCCGCAGTGGGCCCGGCACTTTCATAGGCCCCGCACACATTCTAGGAGTAAATTACTTGCAATTGTAAAATATACGAAAAAGTCATGACAATGTCCTGAAATTATTAAAATCTTCTGAAAACTTATGCAAATCTCCTTAAAAACAGACACAATCGTCAGTTCTGGGTGTCATTCAATATGGTAACGCTTATCCTACTAGGAATTAAAAAAAAAACAGCATTGTCAGCTGTCATTCAATAAAAATGAAGGCGAATTTTAACCAAAACAAGAAGTTCAAATTAATTATTTAATTTAATAGTCACTGGCATACAAATATATATCTAAATCTATCTCGACCTCTTAAAAAAAACAACAAAAGCAATAATTTGCTAGATCGAAAAGGCAGATTTGAATGTTTATTAGCTTTTTGTTGAAAAACTACTATCTACCGTAGAGGGCTGGTAGTTAATTTGACAGTGATTTTGTACTTAGTAAAGTATGAATAAAATGCAAAGACAAATTTATTTTCCAATTCACTTATTATATTTATCAGAACCCAGAAAAGTCCCCGCTCTATCCGTTTAGCATAGGTCCCCGCAATCTGTCGGACCGGCCCTGCCTATATGCAGAGACTTATGTCTTGAGTAATAGTCTCTTATTCAAACTTATTTGCCTTCTTGCGTATTCCTTTACCTCTGGCCTACTGACCTAGAGATAATATGGAAAGACTATAAACGCTATTTTGCGTAAGCAGTGAATTCACATTGTTTAAATGTGTGTCAAGGTCTCTGTATCGACTGCCAGAGTTATCTTAGGTCATGGTCAAATATCGGTGAAAATGTGTACTAACGCAAAAGCTGCGTTACTTCCGTCGAGTCCCACTAACCTTGACCTTCAGCGAACGCTAGCCTCGAGGACGAACAACGGTTTTTGTTTTATTGTGTGTGTGGGTGTCTTCTATTGTTGTGTGTCAGCGTTGAGTTGAAATTAATGTCTGTGACAACGCTATTCTAGACTCTCCCTGAGACAACGCAAAACTACATCGCCAATAACTAATAGATTAAATTCTGTTCTCAAATTGTCTGCACTTTCAGGAGGAGGTCTTGAGGTCGCACACGCGCGCACAAATACACTCTCAAAACAAAAGAAATGAGAAACTTTGCTGCCCTCTTTGTACTCTGGATTTCAAGAACTTTAGAATTGTGAAAAGCAATGTTTGTGGCAGTTTATCCGAATGTACAGGAATCTTAATGGTGTTGCAGACATGTTTGTATTTTCAGCGGCTTCCGCAGAGAAAAAACTGTTATATCTTTTGGACCTGTCAGTCTGTCCGTCTTTCTGTCTGTCACGTTTAGATCACGGAATTGAAAAACGGTGGTGAAAAACTGATTTCACAATGGCCTGTATCTTGATCAATTTAAGTGCAAAAGTCTACTTTCGGTGTTTTGAAATTGAGCTCTTTTATTTTAAAATCAAATATGCAAAAACTTTTATTATCACACAGATACACCATTTTTGAAACACTGTTTATAAGTATTTCTTTCAAAAGTTTTCCCCTGTTTACATTCCAACGGCCGTTCAGGTATCTCATTAAAAATCTTGTGATCTGTAGCGCAGGTAATGTGAAGTATGACTAATTCTGGGACCAACGGATAACAAGATTATCATGTGGCCAGAACAAGAACCTTCCGTCTTTAATTACCCTACTAATGTCAGGTACCTATTACAGTTGGGTGGACTCAAAGGCGTCTAAAAATTCAGGAGTTCAAAAGCAAGCCTTCTCTAAGATTCATACCCGAGACCCAGAGATTTGGGAGCCAAGCCTCTAACCACTCAGCCACCACGACTGTAAAGTTTACTAAAACAAGATTTTGAAAGTCAGTTAAATATGTTTTCTTTTTGTCAGGTACATCTTTTAATCTACATCAGACTTAGTGCGCTTTGGGCTATTGTCCAAAATCATGCGGACATATGGGAGCAAGGGATATTTGGAAGAAGCTTTCCGTGCTGCCATTAGGCGCTAAGTAAACACAACTAAGCTAGAGTCAAGATTTCGAATTCGAGGACTCTTGATAAGTAGCCCAATGTCTTAAGCCAAACATCCCACAATGTTAATCGGAAGCTACGTTGTAACCCATCCGCCCTTGCCATTGTATCGTGAATGTGTCAGGTTAGAAAACGCACTCATATATACCACATCACATTTTTTTAATATTCTAAAAGAGCATTTTGAAATATTTTAAACAAGCAGTCTCAAGTTTTAAAAAGTATTAAGTATTTCACAACCTACGGCCCGCGGCCCAAATTCGGCCTTTCACACAGTGCTTCTCCGGTCCCTCAAAACGTTTGCTCATAATGAAGCAGCAGAGGTGTCATGGGGCTCGACTCCCTTTTTTTTTTCGGTCATGCTGTCTTTGTCGCTTGAGTCGAAAATGTATATGTCCCTCGGATCAATAACCGTTTGAGCATCACTGAAGTACTTAAAGAACTAATTCTAGTCTGTAAAGCGAAAGTTAAACATTGATTAAGTGTCAGGTGTTTGTCTAATGTGCCGCATAAGTGTCTGGAGTGAATTTTATTCATTTCTTCTTTCTCCTGTACTTTCTAGACACTCTGCCTCCGAGTTTCTTGCAGCTAAATAGAGACCCAATGGCGATAGCAGCAAAGTGAGGGGAATCGACCAGAGCCATAATTGGCTCTACTTATTAAATAATGAGTACCAAGCAATGAAGGATTACAAGACGACTTTGACGAGTACTGTGGGTTAGTAGAGCCAATGTCGACACGGTTGACTGAGTGTTGATTTCTAGTGCGATTATTTACAGCAGGGGGGTTGGTTAATTTGTTTCTTTTAATATTTCTCTCCCTCCCCCCTCTCTCTCTCTCTTTCTCTCTCTTTTCTCACTCTCTCTCTCTCTCTTTCTCTCCCTCCCCCCCTCTCTCTCTCTCTCTCCCTCTCTCTCTTTCTCTCTCTTTCTCTCCCTCTCTCTCTTTCTCTCTCTTTCTCTCCCTCTCTCTCTTTCTCTCTCTTTCTCTCCCTCCCTCTCTCTCTCTCCCTCTCTCTCTTTCACTTTGTCAGAGTATTACTTTATCTGTCCGTCTTTCAGTCAATGTATCTCTCAGCATTCAATCAAAGCTAAGAAGCCCACATTTCATGTCGGCCTGTAATTATGACCTGTGCGAGGCCCTGGTGGGTCAGGAAGTCATGCCACTGCGTCTGCCATCTTATGACGTCAGGATGACATACTCAAGGGCCATTCACCTTAATAGCTCAAAGAGAAAAGAGTAGCTACAGTGGGTCAACATTTCAACTTAAAATGTTTTGTCTCATTTCGAAATCAATAATTATTTTTTTTTAAAGTGAAATAAACTATAATGCACTTAATGAAAACGCTACGTTCAACTCTATGGCCATATCACAAGGTCCTCAGAGCTCGCAAAGACCTTCCTTCAGGGAACAGTACCAGAAAATGAAGAAGCAAACAGAGAAAGTGATGGGACGACAGGCCTGTCAGTGAAAGACAAGGCTAAAGACAGAGCGGAATGGAGAAAGACGGTCAAGAAATCTTTAGTGGTGCCCCAGCGGTTTAACAGATTCAAGAATACGTGAAGGGAAGGTGAATGAAAGGATTTCATTGGTAGATTTTTTTTCAGAGCTTCTAACAAAGGTTCTAAAACTTTAACCATTGACGACCCCGAGATCATACCATTTAAGTTCGCGCCATCCTTTTGACAGCTTGGACGTCTATAGAGGTAAGTGAGGTTTTGTAGAGTGACACAAGATAAGCGACACTGTCGTAAGCTATGTCAAGTACGCTAGAGATTTGAAACAGTAAAGACGCAGTTTTTGTAGTGTTCTATATTATGATTAAACAGCAGTTTTTTTTTATTACTATTAGATCTATATCTCATCTCAAGTTGAATAACTTTATATGGTTTATACAATTTGTATTCAGTTTTGTTAAGTTTGTTCAAATTATATCAAGGTCAACAAACAAAAATAGAATACGCCTAAATCGGCTTTTCTACTAGCAAACTGGTGCCACAAGTCAGCGACCGTCAACACCATAGGTTCTAATGTTGACCTTAAATTTGTTGACCTTCGCTTCACCTGATCTTTATGTTTCACGGACACTTTACTTTTTAATATATCTATACACAAGCGATGCGCGGCTTACGATCCGCGGGGTAAATCTGGCCCGAAACGCAGTGCTATCCCACTCTTCAAACTTTGACTAATAGTACCGAAGGCTCAATTCCATTCAGATGTTTTCGGAAACAGTTGTCTCTTGAATTTAGTACCCACAGGCCGATAAACGTTGGGTACTTGCCTGGTTCTGTATTGAAGGAAAACTTGGCAGCGCTGGTCAGCTATGAGCGCCAAATAAACTACAAGAATCCTTTTTCAATGCCCTATATAGCATACAAGAGCATAGTATTGACTAAGCAGGTTATTTAATGTTCCCTGACTTTCTCCCGGACCACCATTCACTTTGACTACTCCCACGCACACCCCACCTGCTTTTCCCCTCTGCAACCTGTACACCTCACGCGCCAAAGAGCGCACTGCGAAATGCCAGAGTGCCGGGAGATAACCCATGAGACCGAAATGGTAACATTAAAGCCCTTGGTTACCGCTCACGTTAAAACTTCGATTAGCCCGGCGAGTGATCTCCCATTACATTGACTTCTTTCATTCTATTTTTACACCATATCTGTTCTTTAAAAGAAAGAGTACTGCTGACGATGCAGTGATTCATGAGGACATGTTTTAATTGGCCCAGGAAGACTCACATTCATTTACGCCCCTCTACCTTTCTTATAAAGTGAGTTACTTCCAAGTCGATGTTTAAGTGTCAAAGAGAAGTAATCTGCCTTGAACTATTGACATTTGTCACACACCCATGATTAATATATGTAAATTTAAAAATATAATTTTTAATTATTTACAAATTGTGTTTGTTTGTAAAATTATTTTACTTGTTTCGTATGCATACACAGAGTTAATGATAGTTTAATTCCTAGTCCAAACCTCCCGTAGGACTAAGGGGGATGGGAGTGGGCAGGGTTTGAACCCGGGACCATCGATAAATCCAAACGACAGACCAGCGCACAAACCGCACGACCAGGAAGCCAATGATTTATGAAAACATCACAGTATCCTCGAAGATGCGCAATATTATTAATGTAAGCAATTTTCTTGAGAAGAAATACAATATTTGCTTATATTATTATAATTATCAACGAGAAAAGAAAAGTAACTCGCAACCACTAGAAGTTATGTTTTTAGCTAAGCATATTTTAACAAGAAGAACCTATATGTACAGAATGTAATTTAACAATTTGTCTGAATCAGTCATGGAATTAAATTTGTAATAGCTAGCCAGGAAAACCAGTGTCTTAGCAGAATTTAGGTCATTGGTTAATATGCATGAGTAAATGCATGACGCGTAGGACGTAATCATCTTCTTTTTTGAAGTAACGTCTGTATTATATAAGATAAGATCAACAATAAATCTGTGGGATTAATACCATTTTTTACCAATCGTTTTAGTTGCGCTCTATTTCATGCTTTAAGCTTTCTCGATACGCTATGACCCCATCACTGGTCTGGGCAAGTTGGGTAAATGGGGGGGGGGGGTGAAGCAAGAAAGGGATCCCTGGATGGATTTTTACCGTGATTGCTAGTGAAGTACTTATGACCAGAGAAGAAATGGTACTTCACTAGCAGAGAAGATTGTAAAAAGGGGACTCAGCTTATACCACCGCTTAAGTCTAGTACCATTTCTTTCCCTTTTTCGTGATACAAAAAAAAAAGTTAATGACCAATAGTAAATTAACTCGTTAATATTTTTTTAAAAATTAAATCTTGTGTTGTCAGGCAAAAGGAATAATTGTGCAATATTTCAGCTTGATCCGAGATTGGGTGTGGGAGACATAACGTGTACAAACTTTGTACCAGACAGACAAACAAACAGACAGAGCGAATGAGTTGATATAGCCTTTGTAAAAAGTAGAACTAAAGTGCTTTGATTGCTACAAAAACTATATATCTAATATTCTAGATGTGAGGAATTATTACTTTTTTCTTCACTAATCTTACTTTAACTCATTCCTTTTGCCTCTGAGGATTTCTTTACACGTTTTTACCCCAGTTCCCATTTCCGACTAAAATTCACATTTCGCACTATGTCAAAGACATAATATTCATAAATAAAAAAGTATTAGTTAATTGATTAATGGTAATTATTTTATTTGTTTTATATGGAAAAGGTAGGATAAATCTTGCAGTATTGAGATATGTGACAGTGATTGTGCGGTGATATCCCTTAAAAAAACTCTTTGTTTTTTATAGGTGTTATACTTTCCTGGATTAAACATATAGGGTTAATATAAAAAAAATTCTAACGTGTACGTTATTTATATTGAATAAACACTCTTTGAACATTGAACATATGACTAAGCAGGAATGTTCGTGTAAATTATTGTTGGGAAGTATCAGTCGGCAACACCTGGTGAAATTGCCCAAAATAATACCATAGTTTTAGAGATTCTAAGATGACAGCATGGGTCCAAATAAGGATGCTTCTGTAGTACTGTTGCGATCGTTATATTCCACTGTGAGTCAAAAGTAAGTTAAGTCATGGTGACTTTATTTTACCTTTAAAAATGAACTAGGGCAATGCCGGGTATTTCTGCTAGTCTACTTTAAAACAAAGAAAATGGAATTTTAATCTAAATCTATAAATAAAAAAATATTCAACTAAGCCGAGAAACACAACTTTTTTTTTAATCAACATAATATTACAAGATCTATAATCTTATGAGAAAGCAAAGCACTTCCTTTTTTTTCTGCAATATGGCGTAAAGGTACCTGGTGTTATATTAATATAGTGTTTTGTATGTAACCTTGGCAACGAAAACAAATAACTTTTTGTTAAAAAAAGGTGCACTCTGGGAGTTTATAAAAACTAGAAAACAAAATATTAATATCCGAGGTTTAAATGCTGAGATTAAAAGGAATTTAAGGCTTCATTTAGATCAGTGGTGGCCAACCTTTTCGATCAAGGGACCATATAATTTTTTGACAAGTTTGTCATGGGCCGCATCAACGCTATCGAAACATAAGAAAACAAACTTTCGAGCTCGTCTTCTGCTTCATTATGCGCTGTGGTCAGAAGGGCCGAATAGCACCACGTGAAAGGACCGAATAGCACCTCGTCAAAGGTCTAGATTGCACCTTGTCAAAGGTCTGAATAGCACCACGTCAAAGGACCGAAAAGCACCACGTCAAAGGTCTAAATAGCACCAAGTCAAAGGGCCGAATAACACCACGTCAAAGGGCCGAATAGCACCACGTCAAAGGTCTGAATAGCACCACGTCAAAGGTCTGGATAGCACCTCGTCAAAGGTCTGAATAGCACCAAGTCAAAGGGCCAAATAGCACCACGTCAAAGGGCCGAATAGCACCACGTCAAAGGGCCGAATAGCACCACGTCAAAGCGCAGAATAGCACAACGTCAAAAGGCCGAATAACACCACGTCAAAGGTCTGAATAACACCAAGTCAAAGGGCCAAATAGCACCACGTCAAAGGGCCGAATAGCACCACGTCAAAGGGCCGAATAGCACAACGTCAAAGGGCCGAATAACACCACGTCAAAGGTCTGAATAACACCACGTCAAAGGTCTGGATGTGACCGCGCCAAGGGCTTGATGTAACCTCGTAAAGGTCTGGATAGCACCGCGTCAAGGTCTGGATGTGACCGCGTCAAGGGCTTGATGTAACCTCGTAAAGGTCTGGATAGCACCGCGTCAAGGTCTGGATGTGACCGCGTCAAGGGCTTGATGTAACCTCGTAAAGGTCTGGATAGCACCGCGTCAAGGTCTGGGTGTGACCGCGTCAAGGGCTTGATGTAACCTCGTAAAGGTCTGGATAGCACCGCGTCAAGGCCTGGATTTGACCGCGTCAAGGGCTTGATGTAACCTCGTAAAGGTCTGGATAGCACCGCGTCAAGGCCTGGATGTGACCGCGTCAAGGGCTTGATGTAACCTCGTAAAGGTCTGGATAGCACCGCGTCAAGGCCTGGATGTGACCGCGTCAAGGGCTTGATGTAACCTCGTAAAGGTCTGGATAGCACCGCGTCAAGGCCTGGATGTGACCGCGTCAAGGGCTTGATGTAACCTCGTAAAGGTCTGGATAGCACCGTGTCAAGGCCTGGATGTGACCGCGTCAAAGGCCAGCTCGCAATCAAGGGCATGATAACACTTCAACATTGGTGGGACATGAGTAGCACGTCGCAGTCAGGGGATCCCCGATCTAGATGGATAATCTGACGTTGTTTTTGTCTTCTTGTTTATTTGGCTTTTAGGTTACTGTTTGTAGGAGATTTTTTAGATTATTATTGATGCCTTTTGTAAAGCGGTCATTCATGCCCGAGCATGATTGGTGCACTCATGTTCAATCTATTTATAGGGACCTGTGGGAAAGGGAGTATCTGGGGGGTGGAAGGCTTTTATTCAACGTTCGAGTTGTCAGCAAACACGAATCAGCGCGAGTCGAATGTCAAGTAGAAATTCCTGTTGTACAGCCTGTTCTACATCGGGATTCGAACTTAAACTTTTTTGTTAGATAACCAAGAGGTTTATGCCAATCAGGTTGGCTGACTGGTCGCGCGGTATGCGCTTCGGACTGTCATAATAATGGTCGCGAGTTTAAACCATACCAGCTGTCATCTCCTGCCGTCCTGCTGGATGTTCTGGGCCAGGATGTAATCATCTTTATTCCTCATGGAGTGTCCGACGTTTGTGGAACCAACAAATAGAACTGAGCCACAAACATGTGTACGTGTGCATGTGTATGTGTGGGCATTTGCGTACATGTAGTAGTAATAATGGGGGAGATGTGGCTGAGTGGTTAAGCGCGAGGGTTCTGAACCTGTGGTCCAGGGTTCGAATCTTGGTGAAGACTGGGATTTTTAATTTCAGGATTTTTAGGGCGCCCTTGAGTCCACCTAACTCTACTGGGTACCTGACTTAAGTTGGGAAAAGTAAAGGCGATTGGTCGTTGTGCTGGCCACATGCCACACAGCTCTTTTACCGTTGACCTAAGAAACAGGTGACCTTAACATAATCTGCCCTGTACATAGCAAGGTCTGAAAGGGAACTACTAGTATTAATACGAATTTTAAAATCTTCCCATGATCCTTTGTACAAAGCTTATATCAACAGGCTCTGACTAGTAAAACGTTTGTACCCGTTGTTTCGCCCGTTCACATTCTCGGATCAAGTTTAAACTTTGCACAATTATTTATTAGCATAGACAAGACATGAATCAATAATAAAAAAAAATTACAAATTAGTCAATTAATTACTGGTAATTATTTTTTTTTGGTTTGATACAACGCAGGAAATTAATCCTTCGGTATTCACAGATACGAATAGATCCGTAGGGTTTCGTCCCCTATTGTTGGATCAAGTCAAAACTTTAAACAATTATTTATTGTACCCTAACAAAACATGAATCAATTAAAACTTATTTAATTGGCGAGTTAATTATTGATGATTAATTATTTTGTTTGATAACAAATAAGAGAAATAACTTTTACATTATTGATATAGTTGTAAGTGTAGAGTTCTTTCCCTTAGATATGCTTTGTTTTTTAAAAAAGGATTTTTAAAAAGATATTTTGCTGGATTTTTTTTCCCCTTTAAATTACAAACAATTACCCACTGGCTGTAGTATTTCAAATCCGAATTGTAAAGAAGTTTAAAGCCCCGACAGACCCCCAGCTTTTGTCAGTATTAACTTTAGTGCTTCTACAGTCACACCCTCTTTTCAGCCACATGACTTTTCGATCATTTTGTCATTAGGCCTACATGTTTATTTTGGCCCCAGAGATAAGTTCAAGTTGTTGTTTTTTTTACGCCCACTGATCTCCCCCCCCCCCTCACCCTTTTACCCCCCCTCCCCCCGGTGTAGGCATCGCTAAGACAGCATCACAATTATAATAATCATTTTGTAAAACAAAAAAAAAAAAAAAAAGAGTGAAACATATGTGACATTTGTTTTGCTTACAGACAGGAACAGAAGTTTTTCTTCATAATCAGCTAGTTTGTTTCTCTCTCTTTTTTCAGCTGTTGGCAGGATTTATTGGCAAGTAAGTTTTAGAACGATTACTTTGGTGCTGACCTTTCATAAACGCATTTGTAGGTGAATTTTGCTTACATGTTGGGTTTTTTTGCTGTTTTTTTTTGTGTGGTTGCAAACATATTTTTTAAAATGTCTTTAATATTATTTTTATTATTGTTATTATTCGTATCTTCGAGTACAAAGCACATATATATATATATATATATATATATATATATATATATATATATATTATAAATAAAAAATGTGGCTCAATAAAAATGGCTAAGACAGATTTTAGGAGTCGATTATAGAGATCGGGTCTCAAACAAGGAAACCCTAACCCGAACTGGGAGTCGACCACTTAGTAAGGATGTGACAGAGCATCGAATGGGGCTTGCAGTACATGTTTTCTGACAAAATGAACTACGCATACCAGCGCTGACATGGAGGCCAATACGAGGAAAGCGCAAAAAGGGACGTCCTCGTAGAACTTGGCGCCACACTTTCATGGAGGACCTCAGAGCAGTGGTGACCAGGTGGGAGGAGGCTTCAGACATGGTCAGTGACAGATCTTTGTGGGGACAGATTACCTCCCATCGCGGCCAAACGGCTCGGTAGGCTCTAAGTCTAAGTTAATAAGTAAAGCTAAACACTTTCCATCTTAATTCTTGTCTTTGTTTTTATAATCTTGACTTCTAAATTTCTATGTTCTCTTATCTCTGGTAATATTCTTTCAAATATACACAATGAAGTGAGATAAACGAAAATAAATCTATCTAATGCCTAACAAACAATTTAATAAAATAATAGAGAACAAGATCAAACAAGATAGAAAGTTGCGATACTATTTTACGACAAAGCATTTAGTAGCATAGGTGCTAACAAAATTCGTGTATTTTAAAAGCAAATAAAGCTGATTGGCTGATTGATTCCGCAAGTTTGTTAACGCCGAAAGTGTTAATGGTTTTAAGCCCATCATTGCCTTTGAAATGCTTATAACGGCACGCGTCTCAAATAGCCTCTGACAATCAGTCCAACTCCTGGCCTTCAAGTGGTTTCAGATACTGAGACTGGCGGAATTGTTACTATCGACAGGACAAGGGGCAAAGGCGAACAACTGGCGCCTAAACCAGCAAGCTTCGGGCTGGAGGGGCTCGTTAGCCTTGGTTGGCTACCCATCTAAGAGAAAGGAAACTCTGACTCCAAACCTCTGTTGCCTTGGGGCTATACCCAAACGCGGGAAAGGCTTCGGGAGACAACCCTGAGAGAAAAATCAGATGTTTAAACATCTACATAACCAAGAGGCTTACATTGGTCCTAACATGATCATTAGGTGACACTCTCTGTGATTCGAGTGCAAAATGAAGTTTAGGAAAGATGCAGTAATAGTTTCTATTTGGATCGTTTAATGGAATGGGGAGAGAGAGAGAGAGCATCGCAGGGAGCAATTCAAAGACTAAAAGAAGATAATAATAATAATAATAATATTTAAAAAATGAGATAGAATAATAAAGAAAATCTTCTTATCTTATATAATACAGACGTTACTTCAAAAAAGATGATTACGTCCTACGCGTCATGCATTTAGTCATGCATATTAACCAATGACTTAAATTCTGCCAAGTCACTGGTTTTCCTAGCTAGCTCAGGCAACCCATTCCATGCTCTAATAGCACTAAAGGAAGAAGGAGTATTTGTACAAATTTGTCCTAGCATATGGGACGAGGAATGTGCCTTTATTTTTGTGTCTTTCAGAGTATTTTATTAAATTATGTTTTTGTATTTGAAGATTATGGTTCAGTGTTTTATGTATAATTGCTACTTTACTTTTGAGTCTTCTGTCCTGAAGGCTTTCTAAATTTAGTGATTTTACTAATGGTGTTACTCTAGTCAAATGTGAATATTCGTTTGTTATGAATCTCACTGCTCTATTTTGTGTCTGTTCCAGTTTCTTAATGTTTTCTAGAGTTGAGGGGTCCCAAATGGAGGATGCATATTCTATTATTGACCTAACCAAGGTTAAATAACATTTTAGTTTTATGTTCTTATTTGATTTGTAGAAATTTCTTTTAATAAATCCTAATGCTTTGTTTGATTTTTTTATAGTTTCATCAATATATGGATTCCATGACAGTTTTTCATGTGAAAAGTTTATATCAGATTGTTCCTATTTAATGATTGTTTGTGTCTGTTTGTCTTTGCTATCGGTGTCTTGTATCTCTTTTCTGATGGTAAAATCACAAAATCCTGAGTGATTTTTTATTTCTAGAATCTTTTTAGCTTTTTTTGTGGAGGTTTATCTCAAACAGCTACCCAACTGGGGTTTGTTTGTTTTTTGCCAATTTAAGATTTTATGAAGTTTATTTTTATTTTTAATGCCATACCAGGCAGTCATATTAAAACTTAAAATATTGCAGATGTGAGGATAGTTTTTTAAGTAATCCTAATCTTTTGCTGCCCTTTTTTTTGTTGATATAATCAGTATTTGCGGAGAACTTTAATTTTTATTTCAGGAGTTATACAGTAAGTACCCCCACACACACCTTTTCAATATATATATATATATATTCCCTATGCGTTCAAAAAAAACCAATTATACTCTTAGAATATTTATATATATGTATATTTATAGCTTCTATGTAGCGCTACATTCATGCTTATAGCATGCTCAGAGCGCTTTGGTCCATTCTCATTTGTGGACCAGTTGGGGGGGGGGTATCTAGTTGCCTTCCGTGCTGCCTTTAGGCGCAGTAAACACACCTCTGCCCGAGTCGGGTGTCGAACCTCGAGCCCCCTTCTAGGTAGTCAAGCCAAGCCAAGTTCAAGCGCACTTAGCCTCTAGACCACGCTTCCCACATATTTACATAGTGGCGATACTATTAGTGTATTAGAGATGTAAAAGTGCATGACATATCGAGAGTATCCTTTTCAGCATGATCAGAAATAGATTATACTTACATTTATCTAGCAACAATGATAGTCCTTTCCCCACCCGCATGTCTTCGCTCGTTCTTTGTATTTTGCGATATCTACTTTTTTTTTTTGTTCTTCGAATTTTCAAAAGACAGCGTTGAAATAGAAATAGACATAGTTTCAATCGTAGAGTGTTTTATATATGTGAGTATTTACAGTATGTTATAATGAAGGTCTCCATCTCTATATTTCAATATTTTCCGTGTTAAAAATGGTATAGTTTCGCTGTTATATTTTGTTAAACACTTCTTTGATCCATTGAGACTAATCGTTTTAGAAGGCCTGCACACTAACTTACAACGTCACCACCTTTGGGCAGTTTAGACCATAGCTCTTTGCCAGTCTTACAGACTTGTGACGTTGCAGGTCAGTGTTAAGGCCCTCTATAACGCATGGTCTCGGACCAATTTGGAGAATTTGTTGTAAGCACTGCAATTCTAATACTTAAAAGTGACCAACGATAGGCGGAAATGCTTAAACAAACAAAAAAAGTGGTCTCGCTATGTACATACCTGGGCTGGCACGCCTTGGACACTGGTCAGAAGAAGGGACGGCACGGTCAGTAGAAGTAACAATGCCATGGTCTCCGGTGAAATAAGACAAGTTGATGATGGCATTTGTGAGGTACAATCTGAAGTTTTGTGTTCTCTCCAATAAAAAAAATATTCAACAGGAAACTGTGTGGTCAAGTCAAAACACTTGGGCTGATTTCTTTCACTACGGTAATCCTTTCGTTTCTTTGTCGGTCTTGCATGCACTATTCCCACCAAACTGGACAATTTCAAAGATATTTAATTTTGCTCCTTTGAACTAGAATCTTGTTATATTTTTAAAAGCGCTTGTTTTCTTTTTTTTTGATATGGTTTAAGTTAGTTTATTGTTTACTTGGAAAAGAGTGGATAGATGAAATGAAACAAAAAATAAAAAGTGCGATAAATTGGTGATATTTTGTAGTTGTTTGTTTCGTTTAGCTAGATGGATTTTTATGTTTCTCTAAAAAGGGGAAGGAAGTGATGACATCCTAGCACGGTGAACGATTTTGTCGCGGGGAAGCGCTTTTACGACAACCTCTCTCGCGCCAGTCACATTTTTATAGTCTTGCTGTCTCGCGGACTTGGCAGATTCCACGGTTTGGCTTTCAACAGTCGCTTGATGTCGCATGCTAGCCTGTGGGGCCAAAAAGGAAAAGAACTTTTTTTTTTATTGTCGCGTAGGTGAGCGCGTGATCCTTTCCCCCTACACTCACATCAAAACGTTTATTAAATAACGCTTGTCAACTTAAGCGATGGTATTCATCGATTCTGCGCATGTGCATGAAAACATAACCATCATTCAATCATCATTTCCGGTGTGTTCATTTTTTTTTTCTGCAATGTCATTACTACCTTTAAAAAAAAAATCTACAAAGTTTGAAAGTAAAATAAATGAAATGATTCTGGAATTTAAAGTAGTGTAGATATTCTTGATGTACTTTAAACATAAGTATTTTATAAACATACACAAGTAATACATTTTTACAAAGCTTATATTAACTCCCTTTCTTTGGTAAAAAGTCTGTGCACGTTATTTCTCCCACACCCAATCTCGGATCAAGCTGAAATTGTGCACAATTATTTCTTTTACCTGACTACACGAAAAGTCAATAAGAAATTGAAACTTTGCACAAATATTAATTGTTGAAGGCGGTGCATTAGTCAACAAAGATAACAACGAATTAGTTAATCAATTCGTTGTAATTAATAAATTTTATTTTATATAGAAAAAGGGAGTTAAACCTTCTAGTATAGAAAAATATAGCAGTGATTTTGAGGTTCTTCCCTATGATGCATTGCGCCATCTTTAACTTGAAAGACAAGCTGTACTTTTTTGTGGTCTAAATAATCTTTGGTCTTTGACTACTGGACAGGCTTAGTCATGTTGCCTTGGAGTTATTCTTGGTAGGACTATTTGGCTCCTGTTAAGTGTGAGTTTTATTTTAGGTTGTTACGATATTACATATGTTCTGATTCGTTCGTATTTGTAGCTTTAGATCAGTCGTTAGAATTTCGGTTATTTATTTCTATAGAGTTTCAGCGTTTTTGAGTTACATATTGATTTTGTAAGTTCTATTGATATACTGGACATTGTTGTACAGTAGTTATTGTCAGTCTTTGTCGGAATGTGATGATAGCTCTTGTATGCTACTTTAAAGAATTGATGTTTATAGACAGTTTGAGCAGTACCTGTTACAGAATTGAATCTTGGTCATAAGTTATGAAACTGGGATGTTGTCGACGTCATTGTTATCAAGCAACATAATATAAGGTGCTTACTTTATTAATACTATTTAATTAATTACTTAGAAAAACTTAGGATTTATTATCTTCATATGTATTTGTAATTACTTATTATTAAGTGTATCAATGTCATTGTATTAAATTCATAATTTATTTTTTAATACACATTGTTAATTAATTTATGTACCACTGAGTGTGTATGGTGTGTCTGTGAGAGTGAGCTTTGGGACTTGTATAATTGTCAAGCAAAAAGAAAACAATTTTAACACATACATATATTGTAATTAAATTACACTTTACTAACTAGACATTTAAATATTTAATCATAAATAATTAATCAAAGTACTGACAATCGGTACAACAGAAATTAAAACAACATATTCTTACGACGTGGGATTGAACGAAAGTAATTAACTCACCGTGTTCTCAAGATCGCTGGTATCTCTCCGATTGCAGAAGCACAATCCAGCTATGATCAATTAATATTCTTGATAAAAAGAAATTATGTCACAATCACCAAATCTAATTTACATATCCCGATTCACTAACACAATAGAAAAAAACAACAATCCTCAATCAAGAAATCCAAACTCATAACTCCTCTGTTAACACACGAACACGGCCCTCAGGTCAGTTTCTCTCCAAGCACAAGCACAACTCAGAAAGTCTTTCTCGTGGGAAAACAAAAGGTCAGTCGAGGGAGGAACAAGCTTACAACACTGCCCCTCCCTAGGTCTGTGCGTCCCGAACAGACTCTACATTATCTCCACAATAACGGTTCAACCGATCTAGGTGCACTACTTTGCATTTGGTTCGAGCGCCCTTCTGGATCCGGTACACAACGTCATTGATCCTTTTCACAATCCGATATGGGCCTTTCCAGTCTTTCTGTAATTTCGGTGATCTTCCCATTACCATATTGAATGACACCCATAAATGACGATTGTTTTTGTTTTTAAGGAGATTTGCATAAGCTTTCAGAAGATTTTTATAATTTCAGGAGATTTTCATGACTTTTTCGTATATTTTACAATTTTCAATAATTTACTCCATAATTTGTGCGGGGCCTATGAAAGTGCGGGGCCCACTGCGGCCGCATAGGTTGCAATGGCCTAAGACCGACCCTGCCTGTAGTTTCATGAACTATGTCTATAAGACATGAGGAATGTAGTCATCCCAATCATTTTGCTGTTCTGCTGACATTTTAGCCATGTGCTGTACCAACGTACGGATGAAGCGTTCTACCATCCCATCCGATGGAGGCCGTAATGTTGTCGTTCTCGTCTTCTCGATATTTAAGAGTTTGCAAATCTCCTGAAACAGATTAGATTCAAAGTTGCGTCCTTGATCCGAATGTAGTTCCTTTGGGACACCAAAACGTTTAATCCAATGTCCAACCAAAATATCAACAATTGTTGTGGTTTCTTGGTTGGGCATCGCGAAAGCTTCCGGCCATTTACTAAAATAGTCCATTATCACTAGAATGTATTTGTTCCCTTTGTTAGTCTCAGGAAATGGTCCAGCTACGTCCAGTGCGATTCTCTCAAACGGTACACCTACGTTGTACTGTTGCAAGGGTCCTCTAGTTCGACGTTGCGGGCCTTTAGTTGCCGCACACACCGGTCGCATTTCCAGCACCAATCCTCTACGTCTTCCATTTGTACTCTGCGCATCGTCTCTTCAGACCAAGACTCTGATGCACCAAGCTCCAGCCGCCTTCAATCCAGGACTCTGTTGTTTTTTTCTACTTTTGCTCAATGCTTACACTCCTGCTGATAAGGTCGTCGTGACTAAGTGTCAGCATTCAAATGGGCTTGCCCCTTCCTATGTTGTGTTTTGAAATCATAAATGTATAGCATTTCTAACCGTCTAGCTACTTGGTCTTCCGGATTCTTGAAGGAAAGTAGCCATTGGAGGGCCGCATGGTCTGTTCTCAACTTAAATCTTTGTCCACAGAGATACTGAATGGAAATAGAGAGTTTTAGAAGGATTCGAATCTAGACATTGCACGCGGGGATAATTTAGTGTAACTCTCAATGTCTACAGTCAACTTTTTCCCTAGTAACCTTTCAGTAGTGCTTTTATTGATCCCTGACTTATCTCCACATCTACAAATATGACTTTGTATTACTCCGCCAGCAACCGGATCTAAATTGTTCATTTCTTGAATCGCTACGCGACAAAAATAATCTGTTGATAACGGCGCGTGATTCAATTGGTACTATTTAAATAGATCACCCCATTCAGAGACGAATCCATGCGCAATTAAACTTAGTCCTTACTGTGGAATACATTTCCTCCGTATAATCAACTTTATAAGTAAACTCGCTGATAGATTCACCACGTGGCTGTTGCGGTATTATTGTTCATTACTATTTTGTAATTGATGTTACCAATTTCATTATTATTAATTTTCATTTATTTTCATCTTGATTATGTGCATGTTGTTATTGTTTGTAATTTTGACTGCCTTTGTACCCCTTGTGGTTTATGCCAAACGAATAAAGTTGTTAATTGTTTGTACTATAACAAAACTGAATTATTTCGTAGTCGATGTCAACAAATTTTATACCAATTTCTTTTTGCTTTTCCAGTTAAAGAATACATAAAATTGTGTTGGTAGAAGGATAAGTTGGAAGCAAGCTGTTTTGTAGCAATGTATTGTGTATAGTGTGTTGACAGTATGCTATGTGTCAGGGTTCTATCCTTACTTTGCTTGACTTGGCTCATTAGAGGTTACACAATTACTCAATTAATTAATACTTGCTTAGCTCATTAAGGGTTACTTAAGTAAGAACAATTAATACTCAATATGCTTCAACTCTAGCTCCAGCTGTATTGAATAACGATAATACTTTAATATTTAATAAAGCACACAATTATATCACTCTCAAGAAATAATACAAACACCAGTCCAGGAAGTGACTGTCCAATCTTCCTGGACCGGGGACAAGACCTCAATGACTAACGCACTCTCTCGCACATTCAACGTAGACTAAACCATTCAGTTCATAACACGTGCAGGGCTATTCAGATTCATAACTTGGGAGTACTTAAACAGGCGGATATAACTATCATACCAAAATATCAAAGTAACATACTCACTCTCGTCATACCTCCCCCTGACAGCCACTGACACTATGTTGAAGTATGCTATGCTAATAGTATTCTATGTTGCCTGTATTCTATGCCATCAGTATGTTGTGTTGACGATATGCTATGCTACCAGTATGCCTTGTTGACGGTATACTGTGCTAGAGGTGCGCTTTGTTGACGGTATACTATGGTAACAATATGCTGTGTTGACAATATTTCGTTTTTGTTGTATATTGCAGAGGCAGTATGCTGTGTCGGCTGCCATCTGTCCCGTCTAAACCTAAGTAAATAAATGATCCCTAAAAATTTAGGTCTTCGCTGAGAGAGCGATCTCAGGAAATTTCAGTGCTTCGACTTACTCTCAGTTCACTTTAAAATCACTTCCATTTTATTCATATCATTTCTTGCCTTTAAATATTTCTGCACCTTTCAAACTTGACCTCTGTTCATTAAGGCCTACATGCTAAACGCAGCGTAGAAAATGGAACATTAATTAAATGACGAGATCCTCGCAATTAAACAATTAACTCAGCAATTAATCCGCCATTACAATTAATTTTTTGATGTTCCTAATTTTAGATCTGCTCTACATGTGCCGGAAATATTTTAGCTCATCTGTTTACATTCATCTTACACATAAAACTTCAGAACGACTAGATAATAAGGATCTATTTTTTTTCTGAAGATGTCACTTTGGTTTTTGATCAGATCTCATTGGCGTTTGCAAGATTTGTAAATCATTTTCATGCTTTTACTTCTTGACCTATTTTGATAAAGAGATATTACCGAATAAGGCTTCGATAAGAATAGTTTTTACTCCCATATAGGTTGTTACTAAATTTGAAATTTACTAGTAATCAATTTCACTCTGTTCTTCTATGTCATTGCCATTTTAGCTCAAAAAAGTTGGTAGGACATTGACCTTTTCTTAATCTGTTCATATATGTGCTCTGAGGACAATGACCTTCCCATTGCTTTGTCCGAATCGGTCCTAGTCTTTTATACTGAAATCACAAAGAGACATTTAATGTCATGAATCAATAAAAAATACGAACATTTAGTGAATTAATTGTTGGTGATCAATTATTTTGTTTAATTTGGAAAAAAAGGCAATAAATGCTACTGAATAATATATGGATTTAGTCCCCTTATTACATTTTGTCACGTTTTTTTTTCTACCACTTCACATTCTTGGATCAAGTTGTAATTTCGCACAATTATTTATAGTCGATACAAATACACGAATCAATACAACGATTAACCAATTAGTTAATCATTTAGTACTTATTAAATAGTTTAGTTTTTCTATAAACAATAACAGGAAATAAAATAGAAAAAGAAGAGAAAGCGATATATATAGAGAGAGTAACGTGGTGTGGGGATCGCTATAGTGGTACCTCAAGAAAGACATGCGACAATAGAAGTACAATAGGGAAGGTATTACCTAAAGTAGACAATGTTAAGGAAACCATATGGAAGACCAACGTTGCCAACTTATTAATGCTAGTTACTTTTGTGATCTTAGACATTTAATCCACAGTGGTAATAAATAGTATTTAGTTTGTAAAATGTATAGTTTATCTACATTCTACACTTTCGATTTTTACGTTCCACGCATACACCAAAAACAAACAAAAAAACAAAAACAATTACTTAAAAAATTACTTTTTTTTTTTTTTTTAAATTGTATTAGTTAGTTTGAATTTATATTACAATTGGATTTGTAATTGATCTAGACTAACGATACAAAATATTTATAAACATAAAAAAGGTGTGAATCGACTTGAATTCGAACTCACGGCTCAAGCCTTCTCAGACTTCTCAAGTAACCACTCTGCTAGTGGAGATATTATGACTGTAAAGTTATCTATTGTTTTTATAGTCTCGACTTAGTATTCAGGTTTGTGTTCACTAAGACTCAGACCACGACCCATAAAGGGGACTAATTCAGCTCATACCACTACTTCAGTACAATTTCTTTCCCTTGTTCGAGATACCAAACAAAATAATTTATTACCATTAGTTAATTAGCTAATTGGTATTTTTTTAAAATTGATCCTTGTGTTGTCTGGTAAAAGAAATGATTGTGTAAAATTTCATCTTAATCCAAGATTAGGTGTGGGAGAATTAACATGTACAAACTTTTTACCAGACAGACAGACATATTGCTTCATGGATTTACCTCTTTTATAAAAAATCTCCCCTATCTGAGTCTTAAGAAGCTTAGAATAACTCAGCTACATTGTGTATGATGTATTGAAATAACAAACGTAACTTCAAAACTAGAAGAGTTGTAATTGAAGTATATTTCTTTAAACACTGGAAGTCACGGGAAGATGTTCTTAGTTTGAAAAAAACGCCATGTACATTTCGTGACGTTTTGTGATACCCTATGCTCTTGTTAATTACTTTATTTTTAAACTATATTTCTTCACTTAGACTTTTATTCAAAAGACAATCAGTTACTATGGTTACAGATTAACATGTCCATTAAATCAATTATTTATCTTTGTAGTTCACTCTATGAAAACTCCAATCGAAAAGGCCAAAAGATAAGCCAGTTTCCAAGATTGGAAAGAATCTTAGTCGGGTTTATATGACCTGAAAGTAGGTCGTAGACCTAAGATGATTACTTCATAATTAATACAATAATCATTATAAAAAGAAGGTCAGACAAACCTTTTGCTAATTAGTATGCAAATTTCAAAGCTAGGATTGGGAGATAATTGAAAACAGAAACATCACGAGTCGGAAAGGTTGTCGAGATAGCAGTTCTAACTGATGACATGGAAATTAATATTGTTACGTATTTCTGAATCTTCTGGCTAAATGTACTAGAAGACACACAAATAAAAACACTGTAAAGAACTTGACGACTCAACTTTCAGTTTCATATAACTTTATTGACTATTAACTCTAACATTACTGTAACATGTAGCGTAGAAGACTGTACAATATCTGTCAGTTTACAGTTAGCTATACTTCGTTGCAATTCATCTCTCCACTTCGTTGCAATTCCTCTCTTCTCAACTTGCATCGAGCCGTATTCCACAGAACAGACCAATGACACACTTCCCAGTGTCGCTCCAGGTCTCCCAAAGCTGAACCAAGTCGTACTCAAGTGTACCGAATCAGAGCCGCACACGTCTTACATCGACTGTATCGACTGTAACGGCTCAAGTCCACTGTAGTTTTCTGTATAGACTTTAACCACAGTAGTACACTCCAGTTAACTCTACCCTAGTTAACTTGTATCGAGTCGTACACATTTCTCTTCCACTAGAGTCGCACACGTCTTACATCGTCTGTATCGACTGTAACGGCTCAAGTCCACTGTAGTTCGCTGTATAGACTTTAACGACAGTAGTACACTCCAGTTAACTCTACCCTAGTTAACTTGCATCGAGTCGTACACATTTCTCTTCCACAAGAGTCGCACACGTCTTACATCGTCTGTATCGACTGTAACGGCTCACTCACGACTCCATACGACTGACTTTCACATTAACTATCTGGCTTATATAAAGTCCCTAATCGCTGCTTCAAAGTTTCACAAACACTGCTAGTATCCTCTGGAATAACAAAATGTTTGTAAAATGTTTTACATGTTTCGGATGTTCCTTCAGAGTTGAAGATAGTTTACTTCCTAGTCCAAACCTCCCGCAGGACGACGGGGGATGGAAGCGGGCAGGGTTTGAACCCTTGACCGTCGATAAATCCGAACGACAGTCCAGCGCGCAAACAGCACGACCAGGCAGCCATAACACGTGAGGAAACGTCACATCCTGTCTTTGTTTTAACATGTAGATTCCAGAGAACACCTGCTGCAGTGTCATCAAGCCGTGGTCACACGTACTGACCTCTATCTGTCACCGTTCATTAGTAACTGCCCCCTTCTGTTTGTCCCCTGGAACAACACGTGAGGACACGTCACATCCTGTCTTTGTTTATACGCGTAGATTCCAGAGAACAATGGCTGCTGTGTCATCTCGCTGGGGTCACACGTTGACATCTACTTGTCACTGTTCATTTGTAACAATATTACCAAATATATTAAAAAGTAATTAGTAAGTATACAAATCTAGACAAAAGAATGTGGATTGAATGTATTTCTTTGAGGTCATTTTTTATCTATCTATCTATCTATCTATCTATCTATCTATCTATCTATCTATCTATCTATCTATCTATCTATCTATCTATCTATCTATCTATCTATCTAAGCGTGCTTAGTGCCAGAGGTCTGCATTATATTGTGCACTATCTTAGACTGAGCAAGGGTATAACTATTTTGGCTGATAGCGGTTTCCTCTCAAGGTGAAATAAAGATACTGAAATTAGCTTAATAGGTAAAGATCTTTATTCTTGTATGCATGCGAACATTGGACTCTGACTACAGAACTAGAGAGGAGGATCCAAGCAATGGAATTAAGATGCTACACAAAAATCCTACGTATCATCGCATCACAAACGAAGAGATTATAGACAGGATTAATACTACTTCTGTCTAAAAAAAACAAAATAAATCTGTATGACCATATCGCAAGGCTCTTAAAGACCTTCCTTCAAGGAACAGTACCAGGAAAAAAAAGAAGAGGCAGACAGAGAAAGCGATGGGAAGACAACATAAAAGAATGGATAGGCCTGTCATTGAAAAAAAAAATCTATCCAAGGCGAAAGAGAGGAATGGAGATAGACGATCAACTGATCTGGTGTGATGTCCCAACGGTTTAACAGACTAAGTGATATGTGAAAGTAAAGGTGAAGATCGCTTTCCTTTACTTTGCTTTGTTCGTATCGTTATTATTAAATCTTTATTAAATCGTTATATCTTCCACTAATTTACAATATTTGTCAATATTATTTTACTAGACTTTAATTTGTCCGTATTCAATGTCCTGCCAGCACTAGAAGCCATTAAGGATATCACATCAAAGCGATTCCTTTAATCTCTCGGCGTCTCGAACAGACTGGTTCGCGTGTGTGTGAATATTACCGCTACTATAAGACGCCTGGTACCAAACACAATCCTAGCTTGAGTATTCTAGCCCGATGGGTCGTTATCGATCTAATAACAATATTTCTTGAAGCAGGCGAGATTAGAAATCTGATGGATGAACCATGAAATTACAAATTATATCTACAAAACTGATATTTTTAAAATTGGGGAATTCCTGTGCTAGTGACCTTGCTTATCATAGTCCGTCGGATGTTTAGTTCATCTGTTTGTAGGTCAACGTAGAACAAGAGGAATGTGTGGGCATCACATTGGCTGAGAGGTAAAGCGCTTGGCTTCCGAACCGGGGGTCTTAGAGGCCTGCATGGTGGCCATGGCTTGCACCCACATTTTATCTATCTATCTATCTATCTATCTATCTATCTATCTATCTATCTATCTATCTATCTATCTATCTATATCTATCTATTCGAATCTTGGTGAAGACTGGGATATTTAATATCGGGATCTTCGTAGTCGAAATAATGGGGACGCTGTGGATGAGTGGTTAATCGATTGGCTTCTCAACCTAGGGTCCTGTGTTCGAATCTTGATGACGACTGGGACTTTGAATTTCGGAATTTCAGGGCGCCCATGAGCCCACCCAGCTCTAATGGGTTCTTGACATTAGTTGAGGAAAAGTAAAGGCGGTTGGTCGTTGTGCTGGACATATGACACCCTTGTTAATCGAAGCCACAGAAACAGATGACCTTTACATCATCTGCCCCATAGACCACAAGGTCTGAAAGGGGAACTTTACTTCATTACTTAAGATCACTAACGCTAACTCAAAGAGTAGTAAGAGAGTAGTAAAAAAATCTAAAATGACTACTAACATTCCCGTTGCTCCCTCTATTTGAAATTGTCGTGTAGAGCATTTATAACATTTTTATGAAAAAAAAAACTGCTTGCATAATTGATTTAAAAAATAAAATATATTTTTTCGCTTTCAAAAAAGAAAAAAGTAGGCATTACATCAGAACTTTGATCTAAAATATCATGATGTCCGATTTTCATTTTCTCTTCTAGTTTTTGAGATCTAAACGGGACGGACGGACGGACAGACAGGCCACACAAAACTAATAGCGTCTTTTTTCGGGGGCCGCTAAAAATACAATTGCAAATTTGGAATGTAATTTTTAGCCGCATCTGGCCAATGTATTGGCATGTAGTCGTGTGCATGACGTCATCTCTGTGGTCGCAGACTTGTCATAATATATAAGGAACAATAAGGACTTCATTTTATCCGCAATCTTGTGATATGTATGACTTTCAATTGTATATTCAAGTCTTCTGTTTTGTAACAGGTCTTCAAATAAGATTATGTGATTCAGTAGATCTTATCTTATTAAACCTCAGTCTTGACTACTTGATTATTATTTCTAGATCTTACTTTGATCAGTCAACTTACGACTGTCAGTCCAAAAATGAATTATTAACACATAAAAGTTCTAAACAAATACTTTAGCGTCACTTTATTTCAATTCAGGTTATGTGTCACGTCATAATAAAAGTCAAGGTAAACTCTTTATCTCCTAATCGCCAGGGCATGCTACCCTGCCTCATAGTGGCGCCCTACTGGCGCCCGGGTGGAAACGATCGTAGGAGGAAACGATTAGGCTAAAGGGTAGCAAAACAAGACTCGCGTGGGGGTGCCTTAGGGAGTGCGAGAGCATCCTCGTTGCACTGTGCGGAGTTGGAAAAAAGCTCCCACAACATTGTCACAATCAAGGCGCTGTTCCTCGAGGGGCCGTTACATAAATGCGTGTCCCGCACAGTTAGCCTGGTATAGAAAAGGAAAATTGAGGGGGTCTTAGTGTACGCGGCCTCTTGCCGCAAGTCTGACCCACCGGCCAGACAGAACAGTGTACACTGTTCTCATTCAGGCCGGTGAGAGGGAGCTCTTGTTCACTTTTGCTGGCCTAGAGTTCCAAGAGCTGAAGGCTCAACTCTACCTGACAGTTTCAAGAAGAAGAAGAAGAATCTCCTAATCGACGATACTATCGTTGATTTTGACCTCATTAAATTAAATTAATGTTTAATTTTTTTCAACTTAACTTTTAATAATATAAAAAGAGCATGCATTTCCCTTTAATTATCTACCAAATACAACAGTTTCTGATAACAAACAATAAAGCTATTGAAGCTATTGAAGCCCAATCTTAGCAGGGGTACTGAAATTATAATGCGCAAATGAAGAATTCCTTCAAAGCGTGGAAAAATAATTGCGGAGAGAAAGAGTTAATGGTGTTTTTATCATATAAACAACGTAGCTTGTTTACATTTCGAGGAACAACAGTAATTTTGTAATAGTATTAAAAATAGCCAAGGGAGTTAAAATAAGAAAGGGATCTAACTCTTACTGGTCCTGGTCTGATAGAACTGACTAGTTATCATACTTTTTTTAAAACTGAGTATTGTAGCGTACTGTAAGCAGAGTTGCACGCGCAATGCTTCTTAGCTTTATCGTGGCGCTCGGGTGAAAACTGTTGTTAGAGATTCAGATGTCCTTAATGTCCGAGAACGTCCCGTCCCCTATTATGGACCTCTTGACCAAGGAAAGGCTTTTTATCCATGGTCAGGATGAGTCATCGGCTCTTCACCAATCCCTTTGTCCAAAGTCACACCTTATCCGAAGTGATCATGTATTCACACACGGTGTGTCGCAGGACACGCCCACCTTGAGCCAGGCACGGGTTCCCCTTCCAGTTCGAGGCCGGAGGCCGAGGCGCGTGGGGGCCTATCTTATGCCTATAAAGTGCCACCGAACCCGTGCGAGGTCCATCACAGCGCGTATGGCCCCCGTTAGGGAACGAATCGATGGCGGGGAGGTGTTGGACAGGTTAGCGAGCCTTTGTTACATCCCTACCACTTGCAGTGTACAGTCTCTCGACCGTACGTGTGGTAGCCCACTGAGAGCTTTGTGTGCTACCGTACTTAGCCTATCCGACTCCCTTGGCGGACGTTTCCACAGAGACGTCACGCTGAGGCGACGGGAGCTGGAATTCCTCCGTGTTGTTAGAGAAGACGATTAGACAAATAGGTAGGCACAAAAGAACCCCCGTTGGGGTGCCTGAAGGTTGAGTCCATTGCATGGGCGGTGATGGAAGAAACATGTCACCATTCCTCAAAGTACCGTTTTAATGGCTGACATAGCACGGCTGATGTCTAGAGAAGGAATATGGGGTGGTTTTCCCCGGTGTGCACGGCCATTGGCCTCGCTTCTAATCCAAGCTACTTGGGGTAGGAGCCATCGGTTATAGTGATTGAATAATCGACATCTGAAGCAAATTTCCTAGACAGAAGTTTGTTCAGACAGACAGATGGAGACAAGCTTCTATAGGCCTAGAGTTGTAAGAGTCATAGACTCAGCTTTGGACAATTAGAAAGAAGAAGAAGTAAACGTAGTTGTGTATTTAGCTATAGTTGTGTATTTAGCTATAGTTGTGTATTTAGCTATAGTTGTGTATTTAACTATAGTTGTGTATTTAGCTATAGTTGTGTATTTAGCTATAGATGTGTATTTAGCTATAGTTGTGTATTTAGCTATAGTTGTGTATTTAGCCAGCACTGTAAATATTCTTTTGTATTTAAACTTTACATTCATAATAGTTGTGTATTAGGCCTTTAATATTTCTTTAGTTGTCCATATAGTCTTTACTGTTACAACAGTTGTGTATTTAGCATTAAATGTAACTACATCTGTGTATTTAGTCCTCATTGTAACTATATTTGTATTTAGCTATTAATGTAACTATAGTTGTGTATTTAGCCAGCACTGTAAATATTTTTCTGTATTTAAACTTTACATTCATAATAGTTGTGTATTAGGCCTTTAATATTTCTTTAGTTGTCCATATAGTCGTTACCGTTACAACAGTTGCGTATTAAGCCTTTAATGTAACTACATCTGTGTATTTAGTCCTCATTGTAACAATATTTGTGTATTTAGCTATTAATGTAACTATAGTTGTGTAATTAGCCTATACGTTAATTATAATTGTGGAATACAGCCTTTACTGTAACTATGCTGTTTTAGGATTGCAGGACAATGTTAGCTCACTTTTTTTCTTTATTTAAATTTCATTGTAATCGCTTTGTCTCGTATTTTGACTTGTGGTACTACAAAAACGCTTTGTACCGGAAATGGTTACTCGATACCCAGTAACACGAGAGACCTTGTGTACTGAATTGGTATTGGGACTCCCAGCCTTTGTGGCGGGCTTGTGATAGAGATAAAAGAAGCAGTCCTAATGCCCATCTATATTTGATCAGAAACAGCTCTTAAACTGTCTGAAGCTCTTGACACTTTGACTCGGAAAGTAGGACCACAAGGGGAGGGAAGTGTGAAATGTGAAAACAAAAACAAGACTAGGGTAAAGAAACGATTCTATTTGTAAACAAATGGATTCAGGTTTACTGAGTGTCATTACGAAATCTTTTAACCTGCCCGCATATCTAACTAATTATCTCTATCTCACTAACTCTCAAATTCTTTCTTTATCTCTCTATCTCTCACTGTCTCTCTCTCTCTGTTTCACCCAAAGCTCCACTATTTCTCTCTATTTCTGCTATATTTACCCTAGATATTCAAAAACCTCCCCCCCTCTCTCTCTCTCCTTCTGTTCTATCTCCCTATCTACCTCTCAGACTCTCTCTCTGAGACCAGTCGTTACAAAAGGCCTCATCGCTGACCTGCGCCGTCACTGCCTGTGGGCAGTATAGACCAATAGCTCGTTGCCTAGTCGTACAGACCAGTGATGTGGCAAGGAGCTATTGGTCTAAACTGTCTACAGGATGTGACGTTGCAGGTCGGTGTTCAGGCCTCCTATAACGATTGGTCTCGCTCTCCCTTTTTCTCTTTCTTTCTCTCTTTCTCTCTCTCTCTCTGTTCTATCAACATACACAACAAGTCCCAAAGACCAATTATCTCCCTGTTCACCTTTTAGACTCTCTGTCTCTCCTCTCTGTCTCTCTGCCTCTCAGTTAAATCTATCCCTTCTACTTATAAATCTTCGACTTCTCAATTATATCTACCTGTTTACAGTTATCATAGATGAGTTAAATTTTCGTTTTGTTGTATATAAACCAAATAAAATTCCTTTAAAAAGCTATTCAACTAATAAACTAATATCTTTAAATTATAGATTTAACTTAATTCAGCATTATTTCCACTAATTAATTCAAATTAACAACTCTTAGTTTAGGACTATTTTGTCCCACTAATCAACTAATCCTTATAATTATATTTAATATTATTTAGTCTATATTTATTTTTATATTCTTAGATTTTAGATCTAGTCAGTCTTAGACTTAGACTTTAATTAAGGCCTTAGATCTACTAATCATCTACAAATACTACTAATTATAAACTAATAGTAATACTCTTTATAGTTAGTTAAAGTTAGTTAAACACATAAATATATTGATCTACAATTAGATCTAGATCTTGAATTAGATCTGGATCTAGTCTAGGTCTATATTTTTGAATAAACCATTTGATTGTCATTGTAAATTAGCTATCACTTTAGACTTAGCTTAGGCCATCTTAGGCATTTTTAACCTTAAACTAGATTTAGACTAGACCTTTTAAAACTAAAATCAACAACAGTCATCATGAAATTGCTCTGGCTATTTATCCTAATAATTACTAAATACACACTAGCTGAACACAGAACTAGATCTACCTCAGTCAACACTAAACTTAAAAAGGAAACAACAGTCATAATCAATCATCACACTTTAGATCAATGCAACTTCAAAAATAACCTAACATACACATCAATAACATTAAAGAAGATTACCCATCACAAATGGAAGTTCTCAATCAGACACAGTAGAAATAAATACCTTTCACTGTTAATATTAATAGCAGGAGATGTAGAGTCAAATCCAGGGCCTAGATCTAAAGATAGATGCAACATCTGCAAAAAAGTATGCACCATGAAACAGAAAGCCATTCAATGTGACACCTGCGATGAATGGTACCATGCATCATGTCTCCATATGAATACACCTGTGTATTATGCCTTAGGCAACAAAGATGCATCATGGCACTGTGTACCGTGTGGGTTACCTCAGTTTACATCAGGACTGTTTGATTCCTTTGATGCGGACACTTCTAACCCATACAACATCTTAAACACCATCCCAAAACCAACTCACCAACCACTAGCCAGATCCACTCCTGTTAAACCTAAATCTACTAAAATTAATACAACAGCCTCACTAAAAAAACCTCATAAAGAAGTAATACCAAAATACCTTAAAACCTTAGTAATAAATTTTCAAAGTATTAGGAACAAAACAGCAGACTTAGAAATTTTATTAGAATGTGAGAAACCAGACATAATTGCAGGAACAGAAACTTGGCTACATCCTGAAATTTATAATGCAGAAATTTTCAATAGTAATTATGAAATTTTTAGAAAAGATAGGGCTGATAATCATGGAGGAGTTCTTTTAGCAATAAAAAACACTCTTATAGCTGAAGAAATTACCTTACCTAACTCAAAAAACATAGAATCTACATTTTGTAAAATTAATACCACCTCAACATCCCTTATAATAGGCAGCATTTACAGACCACCAAATTCTAGTTTAGAATACATGCAGGAACTATGTAATCAGATTACTACACTTAAAGAGACAAATAAAAATGCAGTTTTTTGGATTATGGGGGACTTCAACCTACCTGATATAAATTGGAAAACACTAACCATAGATAAACACCAAAACCTTAAGGACATAAATGAGCTTTTCATAGAAACTTTACACAACCTAAGTTTAGATCAAATCATTAAAAAGCCAACTAGATTAAACAACACATTAGATCTCTTCTTAACCAACAGACCTGGATTAGTAGTTGATTATGATATTATCCCTGGTCTATCAGACCATGAGATCATAAAAATACACAGTCAGATAAAAGCAGTAGCCAATACAAAAACCAAAAGAAAAATCTTACTCTGGAATAAATGTAACCTAACACAACTACACCAAGCTGCATTAAACTTTCAACAAACATTCTTATTAGAAAAAGACATAAACCAACCAGTCGATGACCTCTGGAATTTCATTAAAAACCATCTTAAAAGCATTATAGAAAATCATATACCAACTAAATACACATCAAACAAAATAAATAAATGCTGGTTTAATAATAGACTAAAGAAGCTTTGTAAACAGAAGGAAAACCTATATAGAAAATTTAAAGAAACCAAGGCAGAAAGAGTTTACAAAAAGTATATAAAAATTAAACACCTAACCCAAAAAGTAAGCAGACAGCTGCAGAGTGAATACATAAACAATGTAATATCTAAAGATAACAACAAAAACCTATGGTCATACATTAAGACTAAGAAAATGGAAACAACAGGCATAGCGCCATTAAAAGATGAACATAACATAATACATAATGATAATGAAACTAAAGCAAACATCCTAAACAAATACTTTGCATCAGCATTCTCAGCCCCAGGAGACAAAGACATATTTCTTAATTTGAACCAAGTAGACAACATAGAAGATTTAGTAGTACAAGAAAATGGAATTAAAAAACTATTAGCCAACACCAAACCAAATAAAGCGTCTGGACCTGATGGTATTCCAGCTAGATTACTCAAAGAACTAAGCAATGAGCTAGCCCCAGTGTTCAAAATACTCTTTCAGGCATCGCTTAACCAGGGCAGAGTACCAAAGGACTGGAAAGAAGCTAATGTCACCTCCCCATATTTAAAAAAGGAGAAAAATCTGATCCAGGAAACTACAGACCAGTATCACTTACCAGCATCACATGTAAAATACTAGAACACATAATATGTAGCAACATCATAAACCACTTAGACAAACATAATGTCCTCACCCCATACCAACATGGCTTTAGGAAATATAGATCATGTGAAACACAACTAATAGGACTAATTGATGATTTCTCAAAAGGTTTAGATAATAGTGAACAAATAGATGCTATCTTACTAGATTTTTCCAAGGCTTTTGACAAAGTTCACCACCATAGTTTGCTTAAAAAATTAAAATATTTCGGCATTAATGGTCCACTGCATCAGTGGATTAAAGATTTTCTGATAGGGAGAGAACAAACTGTAATAATAAATGGCTCTAAATCAACACCAATAACAGTAAACTCAGGTGTACCTCAAGGAACAGTCTTGGGTCCACTACTATTTTTAATTTACATAAATGATTTACCAAATTGCATTAGTTCAGGAACAAAAGTCAGATTATTTGCAGACGATTGCATAATATATAGAACAATAAAAACAAAACAAGACACATATATTTTACAAAGAGAATTAGATGAATTACAGAAATGGGAATCAAATTGGAGAATGTCTTTCCACCCAGAAAAATGTCAGTTGTTAAGAGTAACAAAAAAACTAAAACAAATTAATTCCACTTATCTTATTCATGGCAAACCAGTAACACAGACTAAAAACTCAAAATACCTAGGTGTTATAATAAATGAAAAACTGTCATGGAATCCACATATTGATGAAACTATAAAAAAATCCAACAAAGCATTAGGGTTTATTAAAAGAAATTTCTATAAATCAAATAAGAACATAAAACTAAAATGTTATTTAACCTTGGTTAGGCCAATAATAGAATATGCATCCATCGTGTGGGACCCCTCAACTCAAGAAAACATTAAGAAACTGGAACAAACACAAAATAGAGCAGTGAGATTCATAACAAACGAATATTCACATTTGACTAGGGTAACATCATTAGTAAAATCACTAAATTTAGAAAGCCTTCAGGACAGAAGACTCAAAAGTAAAGTAGCAATTATACATAAAACACTGAACCATAATCTTCAAATACAAAAACAAAATTTAATAAAATACTCTGAAAGACACAAAAATAAAGGCACATTCCTCGTCCCATATGCTAGGACAAATTTGTACAAATACTCCTTCTTCCCTAGTGCTATTAGAGCATGGAATGGGTTGCCTGAGCTAGCCAGGAAAACCAGTGACTTGGCAGAATTTAAGTCATTGGTTAATATGCATGACTAAATGCATGACGCGTAGGACGTAATCATCTTCTTTTTTGAAGTAACGTCTGTATTATATAAGATAAGATAAGATATCCACCTACTAACTTCTCTCTTACTCTTATTCCCTCTCTCTCTCTCTCTCTCAGTAACCCAAGACGATTCTATTCACTATAAAATGAATTCAAACCATCTGTCAATGAATGTGTTTAAGTATAATCTATTTTTACACTCTGCGCGAATGACCGGAAGTGTGTTTGTTGTCAGAGAGTGTCACGGCCTGGTTCTTATTACAGGCGGGATGACGCGAATGTTGTGTTGTAGGTACCTCTTCTGGCACTACTATAATGTTATCTTATCTTATTTAATACCGACGTTACTTCAAAAAAGAAGATGATTACGTCCTACGCGTCATGCATTTAGTCATACATATTAACCAATGACTTAAATTCTGGTTTTCCTGGCTGACTCAGGCAACCCATTCCATGCTCAAATAGCACTAGGGAAGAAGGAGCTTTTGTATTTGTATGTTCTTTGTCTTCTTAACTAAATACTTTCTCACACGCACTAGATTTGCTGGTGCGTTAGAACACTGACATACTGAACTCTCCAACCACAACATTTAGAATTATTAATAGACGCTAGGTTAGCAGACATGGATTTTATTCACATAATAATAAATCACAAAAGATATTGGCGACTTCAGCCATCACAAATTACATCCGAGGTTATGTGTCCTGAATAGAAATTAATTTTAATAACTTCAATACTTATACATAACTTGTCAAAAATATCCATAACATTCCTCTCTCTACAAGAGTCTAAAATCAACTGAGGTGTCCACCTCGTGGTCAGCTTCCGACCAAACAAAATCTCGTGCTAACTGCACGGAATAGTTCAGTGACTACTAGTCACCAGATATTACAGGGGTTCTAAAACTGGTATATGACACAGAGTCCAGCTTGTGTGTGATATGCAGTAAAAGATTATTAAAGGTTCTGTGTTTTATCTAGTGGTTGAATTGTTTTATTTCGTTAACTACAGCTGAACCAGGGACACCTAGACGTAGCGAGACTTACGGTAGTTTCTACAGAGTTATAAGTAGATAGAGTTATATAATAGGAAAGCTGTGACACCATCATACCTTCCCTGTAGAGAATTGGCTCAAAGACAATGATCTATTTACTCTAGTATAAGTTAAATTTTATATTCTGGTCAAGGGCGTCAAGTACAATCTCTAAATTGGTTTAGCAGAAGTATAAGCTTTGAACACACACGCACAAATTACATCACGAATAATTGTTGATCACTAAAAAACTTTCTAATGCATACTTCATTTACTAGCGAATTGTAGAATAGACGTTGAATCTATTCGATTTGGACTTATTATTCTTATTTTAGTGCAGGGGTTCTCAACCTGTGGTTTGCGACCCCCTTGAGGTCGAATGACAAATTGCCAGCGATTGCCTAAAACTCCACAACATTTTTTTTTGGGGGGTATTCTTCATTAAAAGTGTTTTCTTTGCCCATTCTGTAGCAAGTAGATTTGAACCGAACTTAGTATTCAATGAGAGTGAGAAATACTTGCAAAGAACAAAGCAGCAGCCCATTGAAGTAGATATCTTTCAGAGACGCTGGAGATGGATAGGTCACACCCTTCGCAAGCCTGCATCCAACATAACAAGGCAAGCCCTAACCTGGAGCCCCCAAGGAAAGAAGAAGAGGGGACGGCCCAGGAATACATGGCGCCGCGATTTGGAAGCAGATACCAAGCAGATGGGTAAGACGTGTGGACAGTTGGAGAGACTCGCCCAGAACCGAGACGCCTGGAGGAAGCTGGTTGGTGGCCTATGCCCCAGAAGGAACCGCAGGCAGAGTTGAGATGAGATGAAATAGCATTGATACTTTTTCATATTCTGCTCTGTTTGAGATTGTGTTGCGCATTCTTCTTTCATTTCCAAGAACAAATCTTTTGCAAACCAAGGTTTTTCGGCTTTTAGTGATTAAGTCCAAATTTAGAAGCAGAAGTGGACACTCGTTGTGCTACTAAATTCCTGATCTGGTGGAACAGAAACAAGCTCAACCATCGCACTACCATTGGCGTGTTTGTAGATACCGTCGAAACACTATTTCTGTAACAATCTAGTTTACTGCGTCAAAGATTGTTATCCATACTTTGCCATATTTGTCAAATTGTCTCTTAAGTATAAAACGTGTATATTGTGAATACGCAAAAGAAAAGTAAATAAATGCAAGTCTCAATAATAACCTTTTTTGAGCACAAATTTATTTATCTGTAAACGAAAAACGAATTTACGATTGGGGGTAAATTTTTTTAGGGGGTCGAGTAACTAAATAGGTTGAGAACCGCTGTTTTAGTGTACATTCTTAAATAACACACTACACAGATTTAAAATATTGGACGCCATACTCTATATATACCGTACGCATTTACTTTTGTGACAAATATAGCCTGATACATACAAAAGGAAGATTAGATTAGTTGATATTTAGTCTGCATTATTATGGAGATTTATATGGGTGTCGGAAAGCTATAAATAGTTTACTTTGGTGTATCCGGCTAATACCTTTTTAGAACTACAGAATCAAATTTTCCAATCTCTTCTTTTTTATAGGACAACGTTCAAATAATTTTAATATAATGGTGACATTATACTTTCAATCTATGAAAGTCATTTAAAAACAACAACAACAAATGATCAACTAACTAGCGGTAATAAAGAAGATTTAATACGAAGATCAACTGGCAAGCATCGAGATCTTCTTAAAATTATGACTCGGTCGTTTCCTTTTTTTTATTAATTGGCAACATTGGACTTTAATCTAGCGTCATTAACATTGTATGGTCTATCGTGAACATCTCCGATACATGAACTTTAGAAACAATAGAATTGTTTTACTTGAAAAGAAAAAGAACAACTTGTAGTTATAATCTGCTGCTTCGCCGACTATAGGACCTAAGTATGCAGCCTAGACGCTTGGGGGTCGATTGACGATTTACCAGGGGGTCGCCTAAGACCATCGAAAATATGGATAGTTTTTGTCTATTCTTCTTTTACTGTGTGTGTGTGTGGGGGGGGTTGTGGTCAAGTGGGGGATTCTAAAAAGGGGTCGCCGAGCTTAAAAGGTTGAGAACCGCAGGACTAGGGAGAAATAGAATGAATCTCATTGTTTTATGCTTTTAGATTTAAAAGAAATCACATTTATGCTAGGAAGATCAACCTAATAATACTACTACTTGACTGATTTCTAAATTATGTTTATTTCTTTGACCTTTTGTTTTAAGATTTTTTTGCTTAAGAAACGAGTTTTAGGCAGTACCCTTTTCACCTTCCAGAAAACATGATCCGATCATTAAAATTGAGATAAAATTTAACACAACTATTGTTAAAGACCCGATCAGTATTACTTATCAAAACTTCTTAAATGAGACACTACTTACTCTATACGGTACCGATACTATTATATGCCAAGTGACTTTAATTTTAAAACATCTAATCTAGATAAACGAACAACAGACCCGGGCGTGTAGTAACAACAGCAAATTATTTAGACGACGTGATCCATAGCTTCCGTATTGTTGACGCATATAGAAAAGTGTACCCCACCGGTCTTGAGACCACCATGATAATTTAACACCCATCCAGTTGAATTCCGGCTGGATAGATCATATGTACCAGCCGAGTGTACAATAGGCTGGGTGAGTCACTTAGAGGAGACACTGAACCTCACAGGCCATAAAGCCATTCTAGTGGAGCTAACTCAAGTGTTAACTAAACCAAGTAGGAGAACAGCTTTTTGGAAGTCTAATAACTCTCTCCTGGAGATGCCCATCATACAAAATCGATCTCTGCTTTAATCAGCGCTTGCGCGCAGAGAATAAATGTACCAAATGCCAAAATGTCTGAACCATGGACACTACTGAAGGCATCTGTCAAGCAACAAACGATGGACACTACTCAAGGCATCTGTCAAGTAACAAATCATGGACACTACTCAAGGCATCTGTCAAGCAACAAAACATGGACACTGTACAAGGCATCTGTCAAGCAACAAACCATGGACACTACTCAAGGCATCTGTCAAGCAACAAACCATGGACACTACTCAAGGCATCTGTCAAGCAACAAACCATGGACACTACTCAAGGCATCTGTCAAGCAACATACCATGCACACTACTCAAGGCATCTGTCAATCTACAAACCATGGACACTACTCAAGGGATCTGTCAAGCAACAAACCATGGACACTGCACAAGGCATCTGTCAAGCAACAAACCATGGACACTGCACAAGGCATCTGTCAAGCAACAAACCATGGACAATACTCAAGGCATCTGTCAAGCAACAAACCAAGGACACTACTCAAGGCATCTGTCAAGCAACAAACCATGGACACTACTCCAGGCATCTGTCAAGCAACAAAACATGGACACTACTCAAAGCATCTGTCAAGCAACAAAACATGGACACTACTCAAGGCATCTGTCAAGCAACAAACCATGGACACTACTCAAGACATCTGTCAAGCAGCAAAACATGGACGTTAGCTGCACTAATACAGACAGGCCGAAAGCAGGAACAGGATAGACTTAAACGTACTCTCTCGAGCACAGATGATGAGCTACTTAGAACCAACATACCTCTAGAGTTGGAGAAATTAAACAACTCTATTTATAAGGGAGCTGAGGTCCGCTGTACAAACTATAATGTAAATGAAGGTCCTAATAAAATATTCCTCTATCCATCGAGCAAAACGTTAAATGGAATAGATTAATAGACTAAGATAATTGACAATAAGGGAAACTTTACTGAGAACAAGGAGGAGATTATCAATGCGTTCACGCGTCATTTCTTACATTTGTTGTTGTGATACCATAAAATTAGTTGTTGTTTTTTTTAATGCAATGTATTTTTTGGAAAGTGAAAAACAAAAAATTCTTACCACAACTGTAAGTGTTTATATATTCGTACAGTTGCGAAAGAAATTAATGCAAACCATATTTATAAAACATTAAAATAACAAAGTTATCATGCTTCACTACGCTATCTCCTGTTAGATCTCTAGTAGGCAACATCTTAGACAACAGTCCTGGCTGACTGGTCAAATACACTAGTGATCCTACTTTATATTATTTATGAGGGAAAAAAATATGGGTTCTAGTAAATTACATCCCTTTTAATTTTGTGTTCCGAATCCCCCCCCCCCCCCAAAAAAAAAAAACTTTAAAAAAAAAAAGTGTAGTTGTATCAATTAGTTCGGATCACTCATGTAATCACATTTGTAATAGATCTAGACCAAGAGAAGAGAATGAGACGCTAGAGAGAAGAGAATGTGATGGTAGAGTGAGAATTGATAGGGAAAGGAGAAAAAGATAAAGATAAATTAGAGAAGCCAAAGAAAGAGAGAAAAATGTAGAAAGAAGAGTGAGAAATGAAAGAGACAAGAGAGAAAAATGAAACATAGAGATGAGAGAGAGTGTGACCTAGAATTAGGATAGAAATTAGGAGAGAAAGAGAGAAGATAGAGAAAAAGAGAGAAGAGAGATGAGAGAAAGAAAGAGAGATAAGAGATAGTAAGAGAGATTAGAGAGAAAGAGAGATGAGAGAGAGAAACAGAGATAAGAGAGATGAGAGAGAGAAAGAGAGAGAAGAGAGATGAGAGAGAGAAAGAGAGACGAGAGATAGTAAGAGAGATTAGAAAGAGAAAGAGAGATGAGAGAGAGAAGCAGAGATGGGAGAGATGTGAGAGAGAAAGTGAGATGAGAGTGAGAAAGAGAGATGAAAGAGAGATGAGAGAGGATAAGAGAGATGAGAGAGAGAAAGAGATATGAGAGAGAGAAAGATAAATTAGAGAGGATAAGAGAGATGAGAGAGAGAAAGAGAGATGAGAGATGAGAGAAAGATGAGAGAGAGAAAGTGAGAGAAGAGAGAGAAAGAGAGATGAGAGAGATGAGAGAGAGAGAAAGAGAGAGAAAAGAGAGAGAGTTGAGAGAGAGATGAGAGAGAGATGAGAGAGAGAGAAAGAGAGATGAGAGAGAGAGAAAGAGAGAGAAGAGAGAGAAAGAGAGATGAGTGAGATGAGAGAGAGAAAGAGAGATGAAAGAGAGATGAGAGATGAAAGAGAGATGAGAGAGAGATGAGAGAGAGAAAGAGAGATGAGAGAGAGAAAGAGAGAGAGAGAGAGAAAGAGAGATGAGAGAGAGAAAGAGAGATGAGAGAGAAGAATGCAAAACTGAATGAGTTTCCCTCATTTATAATTTGTATTTTATTTTATCCTCTATATTTTGTTATATGTTGATACCTCTTGTAATGTCACATTCTGTTTGGTCTTGGGCAAAAGTATGGCGAAATTTCACAAGTCTCCAATGAAAAGTCTTTCAAAATTCTTTGCCGACCAGACACAAATAGAATGCATCTTATAGCAAATGAATATTTAATTTAAAAAAAAAAACAAAAAACAAAACATATGTTTTTTTCTTTATGAAATTATTCTTTGACATTTAAATTTTCTGTTGATGTCATTACACTGGCGTATCTATAGCAGGAAGTGATAGGTCTCAGATGTCATTGTCAGCTCATTATAGTGTAGTTCTTTCTTAGGGGGGCAGTAAGGAGGGGGGGGGAGAGAAAGAAAGAAAAAGAGGGGGAAATTTTAAAAATTGGAATCATAAAGAGACAAGTACAGAAAAAAAAAACGCTGAGAGATAAAATAAGAGAAATAGAGAGAGAGAGAGAAGAGAAGAGAAAGAGAGAAAATAAGGAAACACACAAGTAGAGAAAAAGTAACAGACAACAAGAAGAAACAAGAACATTTAAAAAAATACATTAACAAAAAAAAACAAATCTTATCTTAAATATACTTGAATCAATTAGTTTGGATCAGTCATGTAATTACAATTATAACAGATCTAGACTAACAATTTAAAACACTTTGAGATCTCGTTTCCCCTTTCAGACCTTGCGATCTATGGGGCAAATTATGTTAGTCATCTATTTCTGTGGCCCACGGTTACGATGGTCTCATGTGGCCAGCACAACGACCAACCGACTCTAAGTTTTCCCAACTTATGTCAGATAGCCGTTATAGCTGGGGCAAACTCGGATGCGCCCAAAGATCCCTAAATTAAAACTCCCAATCTTGACCGGTTTGACCACCTAGCGCTTTACAGCTCAGCCACCGTGCCTCCAACAACAACAGGAAAAGAAAAGAAGGAGTGGGGGCAACGACCTAAATTGGAACTCATGGCTCTAGCCTTCTCGGGCTTCGCAAGCCAACACTTTAACTACTCTGCTAGTGGAGAGCTTATAAACATGGAACATTGTATAATTATAAATTGTTTCTATAGTTTCCACAGATTATTCAGGTTTTTGTTCACTAAGATTCAGACTAAATGGTACTAATTCAGCTTATAGGCCTACCACCAATTAACTCAATTGCAATTTCTTCTCATGTTTGAGATGCAAACTAAAAAAAAATTACTGCCAATAGTAACTAATTGGTTCATTTCTTTTAGTATTTTATGTCTTGACTATGCCATTGAATAATTCAACATGGTCCGAGAATGGGAAGAGAGAGACATTAATGACAATGACAATGTCTTCGATTCCGAAGATTAAAGATGCGTGCAGTGATTCACATGACTATGCAGACCCGGTTGCGACCTACATAATTACCGCAACTGATGCAGACAAAGCCGTTGTCTCATAGCGGTCTATTTTCTTTCCGTCTTCTGTACCTGTATTCAACGTGTTCAGAATTGTACCAGGCAGATTGACTTGATATAAGCTTTGTAATAATACTTTGATCTAAAAGCATGGCATGTTTAGAAGAAATAAATAATGAACTTGTAGAATTAATTTTCTTTTCCATCTTTTAACGAAATATGGAATATGCATTATATAGTTTATAGTTCTTCTTCTTCTTCTTCTAGCCAGCTTTAGTGCTGCTCTTAGTCAGTCAGCTCTAGTTTAGTCAGCTCTTTTGCAGACTGTGCCAAGGAAACAAAAGTGTGCTGTTTTCTTCAGGTGTTCAGCACTGTTGGTTATGTTGGGCTGTAGTGGAAGTAGGGTCTCCCTAAGGTGAATTGGGGTGGGGCATTTAAAGAGGATATGGTTTAATGTTTCATAAGGGTGGGCGCAGTGTCTGCAAACGGGGAGTTGTGTGGAGTTTATTTTGTTCAGATGGTTATTTAATAGAGGTATGTGTCCTGTTCTTAGTTAGAAAATTGTAGATTGTTCTTTGCTGGGGTGGAAGTTAATGCTGTCCAGTTTGTTAGGCGTAGTCATTTCTCTGTACATGGCTCTGCCTGTGTTTCCTGATGCCCATTGGTTGAAGCCACTCCTCTTTATGATTGTTGACTAGCATTGACCTTAGGGTGAGGTTAAAAAAATGCTTATTTTGATTTGTACCTGAGTTGACACACTTGGGAAATCCCCAGCTGTATTTATATATTGCTAGCTAGCCAAGACAGTGTTGCCAACTTTAGGATTTAAAGTACTGTCGTTTAAAATGCGAAATAATAGCGTACATTTCCGATAAGTTAAAATTCAGATATTTTTTGTGTCTCTCTTTTGGGGGCACGGGCGCCAGCAAAGGGGTGCAAGATGGTGCACTTGCACCCCAATGGATTCTCTAACTTTTTTTTTGCACCATCAGATCAATCTAAGTAGTAACTGAACAAGTATTGCTTCCACTGGTGACTGAACTACAGTTTTAGTAGACTAGCCTAGACTTAGCAGGAATTGATGGCTGACCATGTACGTGCACCCCTCTGAATTCTGATAAACTTTTAACCAGTTTTTTTTTACACCTTCAAATCAATGAACTACTTCTAGGAAGCTACTTAACATGTAGTGCTTCCACTGAACTAAACTTAATAAGGATAAGCTATTATTGTAGTAAACTAGAAAAGGCTAATCTGCAGTTCATATCCTGTCATGTACGCTTTACTATAGGCTTGCCATTCAATATTCTATGGCACGTTAGTCGTAACGGTCAGTCTTCATTGCACATATTTATGGTTAGTATATTTAGTCAAGGCCTAGAATATGATACAATTTATCATTGATTTTGTTCTTGTTTTGGTTTTCTTTTTTTTTTTTAGTCTTGGATGACAAATCCTTGCTACCTGTCTTTCGATTTGATATATGGGAAAGCTTCTTTGAACAAAATTGAAGAGGGCAGTCCTCTTGGTCAATGTATTTACGTCTTACGGAGTTGCGGTCAGTGTTAGCGCTTGATAAAAAAGCAGGTCAAACACGTCCACCAGTTTACTATAGAAGAGATGTAGGAAAGTTCTTCACATGCTTCTTCCCAGTCCAATCGTTGATTTGTATGGACGGAGCATTGGCAGCAGCAAAAAAAAACAAAATATACGAGCAGCGGCAGCATGAATTAACTGCAAGTATTTCTGTAATGAAAAGACAGATACCTCTGGAACTGAATAGATGTGTTTAAGCGTTGGATTCGTTGATGGCAATTGCACTCGAGAAGACTTCATTGGTTTTGTCACTACTTTTGAAAGAGAGGCACTGTCTGTGTCTAACGTCATTGTCAGCAAGTACATTATGGACATTTTGGACATGGAGAAACTGCTCGGCCAAGGCTACGACAGCTGCTCCGTGGTGGCTAGCATTCAGAACTTTCTTCAGGCAAGATTTGTGAAATATATCTAAAAGCAGCTTTAGTCCGTTGCGTGTCCCACAGACTTAAACTTGTTATCATGACCTGAATGAGTTTCAGATATACGAAATGCTGTTGGTGTCATCAAAAAGATTATCTATTTCTTCGGTAACAGTCCCAAGCGAGAGCATTAGCGCTTAATTTACCTCTTTTGTGTGAGACACGATGGACTGAAAAATACGAATTCATTCTTGCTTTAAGTCACAACTTTGAGAAGATCTTTGAGTGTTTGGTGTATTTTAAAATAACGGCTTTAAGTGAAACCAGACAAACTGCATATGTGTAATTGGTGCCTGCTTCTCATATATTTTTTATTTGTCTTTTAATTGACGTCCTTTTAGCATAAGTGGTGCTCAACAGAACATCAACAGTCACATTATAATGACATCAAAAACCAAGTTGACCATGCTGAGGAACACTTCAGGGATGGCATCTCGAGGAAGGCAAGACTGCGGGCAGACAAACGTTGTATTCAGTTGGTTCTGCCAAGAATTTGCAGTCGACATACACGCCGAGCAAAAACCAAATGTTTGAATTTTCGGATTAAACAGAACACGGCTTTATATTCCGTATCTTGATTGGTTAGTTTCTTCATTAAAGTCTCGCTTTTCAAGCTATAATAATGCTCACTTCAACCTGTTTTGTCTACATCCTAAAACGATGCAAGAGCTGCAACGTAAAGAAGAATATCAGAACTGCCAGATGAGCGTTCATTGCCGGCTTGTGCATGGCGACGAGAAGCATTTCAGTAGTAATGTTATTGACAGTTTTGGCAGCGTTCGCATTTTTTGTTTGATAGACCTTTGGGATGCATGAGCTCCACGGTTAACCTTACCAAAACGTGTACAATAAATAGTTTGTTCATATGTTAGTTGTTTTTTTTAATATCATGTAACAAGAATTTATAGTAAACTTAATATCGCAAAGGTATAGGGGGGCGAGGGGGCACCAGTTCTTTTCTTTAATATTCTCGGTAATAAAAAAGTTGACTCTTCGACTTTGCGCCATGGATGGGAATTTGCAAAACCCTGCTAAAATTCCTACGGGCCCCCACGTTTGGGGGCCCCTCTCTTGTGGAGGACATCGACACAGTTGCCTCGCCTTCCCTCCCTTAAATACGCCCTGTTTTCTAGACGTTTCGGGAGTGTAATCATCCTAAAAGAACATCGCGACTGAAGGAGGCCATAGACTATAGAGAGAATAAATAATTTAAGTGTACGTTTTTTTTGTACACAGTTTATAAAGTTTAAAATGTTTGTAAAATGTTTTACATGTTTCGGATGTTCCTTTAGAGCTGAAGATAGTTTACTTCCTAGTCCAAATCTCCCGCAGGACGACGGGGGATGGGAGCGGGTAGGCTTTGAACCCTCGACCGTCGATAAATCCGAACGATAGTCTAGCGCGCAAACCGCACGACCAGGCTGTCTGTCTGTCTGTCTGGATAGCAAAAAGTTTGTACACATTTTTTTTTCTGAAATTTGTAATTTTGGATAAGGCTAAAATTTTGCACACTTATTTCTTTTGCCTGAGAACAAGAACCCATAAAAAATTTACCAATTATTTTATTAATAATTGATATTTAATTATTTTGTTTGGTATCTTGAACAAGGGAAAGAAATCGCACTTGGCCCAGATGGTTGTATGTTGAATTAGTCCACTTGTGAACTAATCCTTAGTGAACATTGCTTTATGCATTTAAATATGATCATGAAAACATTCACCAAGTTACCCCCATTCTTCCCTCCCCCTTTCCCAACTGGTCCAGACAAGCGATAGGATCATAGCGCATTGAGAACGCTGAAAGCTAAACAATAACTATTGGTCAAATATTTCTAAATTGCAGAGATTTATTATGATCATATTGGCGGTGGAATGAAATGACTGATCCAAACTAACACTTACACTTAATATAAGCTTTGCTTGTTTGAAAAAGTTTTTTTTTTTTATGTTTTTCTTCTTAAGTTTAAATAAATCAATAACAATCTATTACTAATAGTCACGTTGGACAAGTCACATGTCATGTGTACGGGGAATTGAAACAAGAACGACAACAACAACTAAAATGAATACAAATTTTTTGTAAATATGTTGATGTTGAACAAAATTGGAAGGTCAAGTGTGAGACATCACACACTTTCATAGAAATAACTAAAAGTGTTAGCTACAATTAATGCCATACGTCTAGTTATATGTATTTCTGAAAGCAAAGCCAAATGACTTTTTGAGAACTGTAAATAATTTCAAACATCTAATTTTTCTCCATCTAATGAAAATTAAATGTAATATAGACTGGAAAGTAGAACACATTATTAATGGATCTAATTTCGAAAATCAGAATGTTTTAGTTTCAAAAGTTAAAAAAAAATTTTTACTATTATAACTGATCTAATATCCAAGATTCTCAAATCTCAATTATAAATACAAAAGAAAAACAAAAAAACAGACATCTTTTATTTCTATTAAAGTTTTCACGTGGTTTAAAAAATATTTTTTTCTTATATAAAGTATAAAGTGTCTTGAAGTTTTCATTTTTAATCTACATAATAAACTGGAGTTCAGCAAACAAGCAATGAATTATACATTACAGATAGTTACTAATCGCCTTCGCCGAGATTATTGCCCTTGTTTTTCAGTCATCGTCCTTTTTTTTGATTGGTTGTTTGATCAACGTATCATAGCAACAGAGTTGTCAACCGGAAGTGAACAAAAAGTATATTATATTTTTATGGTTTTCATGTCAAAGTAGCGCCCTCTTTTAAAAAGAAAAGAAGCAATTGATTAACGGACTGGTGTTTGCGCAGAGTTTCCTTGTGAGAAATAAACTTGAAACAATGCACCCCTGTCTAGTAAAACCCGGGTTTTACTTAGAAACAACTTGCCGGCTTTACTTTATCTCCTCTATCGTATCTCTTCTTCGTTCTAATGTCGGAGGGTTCAGATCTGTAATCCTATATCTGAGATGAAGTGCACAGTGGTTACCAGATCAGGCAGTTCTCCGTATAAATTTTTTTATAGGAAAGTTTTGGGGTCAAAGTCTTGTTCGGGCCTCTTGATACAGTATGCAGCTTTGAAGAACATGGTCAGCATTCTTTGGTGATGCTTCACAAGGGCAAGTTTTGTTCGTCTTCTTTTGTTCTTGAAGCTGGTGATTAGAGTGTTGGTGTGTGTATGTTTCTATGGTGACGGTGAGAGGCAAGCGATTGGTTGGTGGCTATGCAGTGTACACTATGCAAGATAAGCGCACTGTAGAAAGCTGTCTTGGGTAAGACCAGATGACTCTAGAATGCCAGATTAAAAGGATGTATTTTTGTAGTAAGAAAATATTTATTTATAATACCATATGTAGCGCCCCCCGAAAGGGGATTAGTTTTGTGTGAAATGTCTGTCCGTCCGTCCGTCCGTCCCGTTTAGATCTTGTAAACTAGACAAGGTAGTGAAAATCCGACATCATAATATTTTAGACCATTCAAAGTTCTGATGCAACGGCTACTTTTTTCTTTTCTGAAAGCGAAAAATCTAATTTTTTAAATCAATTATGCAAGCAATCCTTTCATAAAAATACACTATTATTTACAACTATTGACTATGATTATTAACAAACATTGGAGGGTTTTTAGTAAGGGAAATTATATTTACCATACTTTTAACACATTTATGCAAACGGTTTTAGATTTTTGGTAAAAAAAATAAATAATTTTGCATTTTGCAATTGTATTGCTAAGTTTTGTCATACTGACTACTAATGTTACAAAAAAATGTAAATTTTTTTTAAAAGAGGAAAATATTTTTAGTATGCATGTAAGTGGGACATTTTATAAGTAGCTTTTCATATCATCAAGTGAACTTTAGGAATTTTGTATCACCTTGCCACTTTCATAATTTATTATTTTTTTTTTACTAAAAGATTGACCCTTTACAAAACAATGAGATCAATTAGATATTCATTATAAGACATCAGTTAGGCCTGGTTCACATCTAACTTCACATTCACTTTCACCTATCCCTTGTCAGCAGAACCTTTGGGGCACGACACAGTATCTGTCAACCTTCTTTCTCCATTCTTCTGTGTCAACTACCGTTGCTAGAATTTCATTCTAATATTCTTTCCGAAAATATTGAAACCTGCCTTTTTACCTGCCTGAGTGGACCACTTTAGGGGACGATGAGTTTGTGTTTCCACCCACACAAACTGTCTTTGTAATCTTGTATATTATTAAAAAAGTCCGCTAAATATAGTTCATTTCAGTTAACGTTTTTGATATTGTAATAAAAGTGATATATAATGCTGTTCACAAAAAAAAGTTATTCGAGTTATTTCAAGTTTTTTAAGTTCAGATGTAATACGCCTACAGCGATTTAGCAGTCGACCAGCAGTTTGGTGCTACAGGTCAACGAGCGTCCACAACACCACTTCTAAACTCCATTGAATTCTTCAGCAATGGAAAGCATTTACTGAAGCAGAGCATAACTGTAAAGGTTAAAGGTGAGACCGCATGATGAGATTATAAAATAAAGGTCCTTGAGGCGCTTATAAAACTCTGGGTTTAAATTAATAATTTTCATCTTTACATTAAAATCATATATTTTAAGAAATATTTGTATTTTGGTTTGAAGCGATTTTCTTTTGGTTTGAAGTAATATTTGTTTAGGTTTGTAGTAAAATTGTATTGGTTTGAAGAAAACAAATCTTTCTGGTTTAAAGTAGTATTTTTCCAGTTCGCAGTAAATCCTTTCTGGTTTGCAGCAAAATCTTTCTGCTTTAGATTAAAAATTTTTTGGATTCAAGTTTTAATCTTTCTGGTTTGAAGTAAAATCTTTATGAAATTCTTTAGAAGAAATGGTTAAAGTCTCCTTTATATTTTGCTCTGGCTTTAGTACACTTTAGGTCAACTATTTCTTCTATAATTCCTGAAAGCAGTGTATCCACCTGAACCTACTAAACGTTTTTAGAGTTGATCCCATAAAGAAACAAAAATACCTCACCGATTGAACTAAATGCACTAATAGCCATTGAGCATTTCATTAACACTCTGTTGATCACAACAACGTGGACATCGTTAAGTTAACGCGACACCAGAAACATCAAAGCCAAGTGTAACGATGAAGGCGATATTTTCATTCTCATTAACGGATTAATTTTTTTATTAATCTTTTTTTTACGACACTTAAAAAAAACTTTCCAAGGAATTAAATTGTCAGGGCATTGTGACCCCAAAGTGACATTTTAATTATTAGTTCATTTCTCTAGTTATTTCCAATGATGGTACATACGATTATAACCTCTCTGTAAGAAAAAAAATAACATCGGATTGTATTAGTAATACTACGATTGCTATACGACCGTGGTTCATCTCTTAACAGTATTTATTGATGAGACTTGGCGATGTACTTTGTACATTTTAGTAGGATTCGGACTTACGTATTGGGTATTTAGGGTAAGTCTTTAAAGACCGCATCACAAACCAAGAGATTAGAGACAGGGTTACGGCAGCGATTGACCTGCTAAGTATCTAAAAAAAACAACAAGCAAAAATCTATGGCCATATAACAAGTTCTTCGGGGCTTGCAAAGACCATCCTTCAGAGAACAGCACCAGTAAAATGAAGAAGAGGCAGACAGAGAAAAGGATGATAAGACAACATAAAAGAATGGACGGGCCTGCCACTGAATGATGTTCTAACTAAGGCAAAAGACAGAGAGGAATGGAGAAAGACGGTTGACAGATCTTGCATGGTGCCCCAAAGTCCAACAGACTAAGGGATAAATAAATGTAAGGTAAAAATTTTGGGTTACATTTTATTTCCATGAAGTCCAACCCCTGGTCTTTACTTGCGTATTAAATATTAGGAACTTTGTCTCTAACAGAACGGGCAAACACGAGAAATAACTGGCGCCCAAATTATCAAGTTTCTGGAAGGAGGGACTTGTTAGCCTAAACTACCCAAGTAGGGGAAGGAAAACTCTGACAAATTCTAATCTCTGGTGCCTTGCAGCCCAAACATGGGAAAGAGTTCGTGAGCCAACTCTGAGGAAAAATCAGGAGTCGGTATTACTTTGGCAGTTTGCAGCACACAGTGCTACACCCTGGCAGAGCCTGCGATGCCGCTAATCCCAAACTATCTGCACTTGCCGTTCTTTTAGATACATTCGCTGAGTTGAAAGAACTTCTGTGTGATCGACCTCTTACCGATCACAGGTACTGCCCAGGCATTCATCTCATTTCTATCAGATGATACCAAAGTAGTTAGGTTTACTCAGACTTTGATGACGACGTTTAGATGAGAGATTAGAAATAAAGTTGTAACACAAAAATAGTGCTCTTTCATATCTTGCGATCTATGTGGGCAGAAGATGTAAATCTCATCTATTCTAGCTAGGGTGTCAAGTGGCCAGCACAACGACCAACCGCATTCTCATCCCCCACGTAAAACGCGTACCTATTAGAATTGTGTTAACTAATAGGCGTTGAAAAATCCCGAAGCTTAGGATTCCAGTCTTGGCAGGGATTTAAACCCGAGACCACTTGGTACGGAAGCCAAGAGTTTTACCACTCAACCACCATACCCCTTTTATACACAAAACATGATATTTTCCCTAGAAGAAACCACGTACCATGCGCAATTCAACGATGAAGCTCTCTGGAGGCTCTAATCCCCCATCTCCGTTCGCCCTTCCATTCCCTAATGTAGACGCTTCCATGTTGGTGCCGAGTTGAGGCCGATAAAAGAGTACCTTCGCCTGCCAACAGCCACACTATCTCACCAACAAGGCCATTTAAAGTTGATCAAGGTCAGCCAGTCAGCATGACACCATTGTTCAACTTTTTACCGCTAACTGGACTCACTATAATTTATTTCACACACAATACCCCCCCCCCACATACGTACACACAAACAACACAAGTTGGTCACTATGCTTTGGTCTCTGGAGATCGTTTCCTCTTGGAGCTTACCACGTGACTAAAGAGACCAATCTTTTATACGCATCTACAGTCCTGAGTCATGTGATTACAAGATCCCGAAGCGTTTTCAGCATTAATCCTACTTCTGTTGTGTTTATCATCCGCGATCCGTGAGCCCTCCATCATGCTGGCACTCCTTGTGATCCTGTGCTTTATTTCATCCAGCTCTTGTTAATATTGAAGAGATTCCTGCACTGCTGATCAGCTCACATACATCCGAGTCTCTCTTAGGAGTGGGCGAGTGCAGCTCTCTTTTAGATTACCTTCTTGTATACCCATTCTTGGATCAAGTTGTAACTTTGCACAGTTAATCAGTGTACCTAACAAAACACTTATCAATTAAAAAAAAAAGAAATTGCCCAGTTGGTTAATTAAATAGAGGCAATTAATTAATTTTGATTGATATTTAACAGAGGGAGATTAATCTCACAGTATTGAGATATATGGCTGTAAATTTGTTATTTCCACTTAAATCTTTTTTTGTGTGTTAAACTATCAAACGTGTTTTTTAGTGTAACATAGTTTCTCTGTTATTATAGTTAACGATATGATGCAGATAATTAATTAATTATAAACTAAAATACAGGCTTGAGATGCATCCATTATGCGAGCTATTTTCGTTACGTTCTATTTGTGTTATTTTTATACTCATAAATGTCGGTTAAGATATTTGCATAATTGCCCTCTTTGCAATTTTTTTTACACCATTTTATTAAATTCAAGGTATTTTCCATGGCTGGATTTTACAGCAGTGCAAACAGTGTAGCTACCCAGGGGCTCACTGTAGAGTAGAGAAAGGGGAAACAAGAAACAACAGCAAAAAACATTTTTAAAATTTACATACAAAATAAACAAGAAAAACATTTAAAGAAATACTTTTAAACAAGACAATACCTACCGTATACAACTTAGACTATGGCATTATTTTCTCTTCATAAATAATGGAGATTAGATTTTGGTTTAATGTCAAACTGGGAGGCACGGTGGTTGATGGGTAGGACGCCTGGCTTCCGAACCGATGATTCCGGGTTCGAATCACGTTGACGACTTTGATCTTTAATTTCAGGATATTATTAGTGTGCCTCTAAGTCTACCAAGCTCTAACGGGTACCTGACATGAGTTGGAGAAACGTAAAGGTGGTTGGTCGTTGTGCTGGTCACATGACACCCTTGTTAACCTTGGGCCACAGAAACAGATGACCTTTACATCATCTTCTCTTAGATCGCATGGCCTGGAGCGGGAAGCTTTACTTTATTAGAAATAAAAACAATGAAATAACTTTTACTCTTCTTGTCTGGTAAACAAACAAACAAGCAAAGCGTATATTAAAAGTATCAATTAGTTTGGATCAGTCATTTAATTATATTTGTAGCTATCCATATATTAACCGCGGCCCGCGGGTCTTAATTTACGTATCACTGATATAGTCACTGATATAGTCACTGATATAGTGTATTAGAAAAAAAAAATGCTATACATGAAGCGAATGCGTGAATGTAATAATGTTGCGTCTTGCGCATGCGTAACATTTCGGTAGTGTCTAATGCAAAAAGCGCACGATTTCATGAATGGTTATTAAATGTAAGTCTAGTCGGAAAAGTTATTTATAGATCTAGACTAACAATAATAAATCTGTGGATTAGAAATATTTTGACCAATTGTTTTTGTTGAGCGCAATTTCATGATTTTAGCTTTCTCAATACGCTATGATCCTATCACTTGTCTGGACCTGTTGGAAAGGGGTTGGGGACAGTTGTGTAGCTAGAGTGGGGGCAGGCGGGGGGAGAATTTGAAAATCTCCCCCCCCCGTGTCACTACATGAGTTGGGCCCCAAAATGAGTGTTTTTTACATTTAATATTAAAGATTACGCAAAATGCAGGTCCCCAAAGAGGTTAAGCCCCCCCCCCCCAGGCCCTCAAATAATGGAATATTCCTAGCTACGCCCCTGGTGGGGGAGAAAGAACGGGATATTTGGGTGATCATTTTTAAATGTATTTATTTAAAAAAAGAGAGCAACCTGAATTATCAGGCTTCTCAAGCCAACACGGTAGTGTGACGGTATCCTCTCTGCTAACCAATAGCTTATACACAAGGGATAATGTAGAGTTATATATTGTTGCTATTTCATGTTTGTGTTCGCTAAGCCTCATAAAACGACCTATAAAGGGGACTAATTCAGCTTGTAACACCACTTCAGACAAGTACACATTCTTTCCCTTGTTCGAGATAACTAACAAAATAATCAATTACTAATAGTTAATTAACTAAACAAATTATTTATTTCAAATTGATTCTTGTGTTGTCAGGTAAAAGAAAATTAATTGTGCGAAATTTTAGCTTGATTGTGCGTGGGAGAAATACAAACTTTTTACCAGACAGAGTGAGTTGATATAAGCTTTGTAAAAGTATATTCAATATCATATTACAAGAAGATGTTTTTATTAAAATGGCTATGATTCCAATGTATTAAATGTCACTCAGAACGGTTTCAATGTATAAATTTACCTCGATTCGTCGTTCGGATAATGTGCTTTGTCTACAGCATGCTAAAGGTATTTTCATGAGTTGCTGTTAAAGACAAAGTTTGAGAGCAAATATTTTTAGCCCTCGTGATTCATCCAAACTCTCTCGTGCTTACTAAGAAATGTTCTTGTCAAACTAAGCCATCTGACGTAGGCGTGAAAGTAAAGATATTTTTTGACGTCATTCGGAAGAATTTCATGCATTAAAATACCTCGATTCCTCCTCTCGGTTAATGGTACTGCTAGGCTAGAGTTTCGTTAAAGAGAAACACAATTCCTTGTAGTCCCTTTATCCGTGTCCACTGAGGAATTTTCTGGTCATGTGACACTCGGCAATTCCAGTACCACCTCATCGTGGTTGTCGGGTGAACATTCCGTTATAAGGAGTGGCTAAGAGTATTGGTTGCTTGCCGCTGATGTATGAGCAGCCGGCAAGTGTAAAAGGAAAACAAAGGGGTTATGTCCAGCCCCCCCCTGTGGGGCCCCGGGGCAACGGTGAGTAAGAGACCTAACGGGTTCTCCGAAAAGCGGATAGCGCTGGACACCAACTCAAGGGTTGGTCGGGTTCTCCTGGGACTCGGCTGATTCGCGGGTCTCTCTTTGGGCAAAGACTGGACTGGCTGGCGCGGCCTTAGCGGGCTGCGTCGGACGGACTGGTTGGCGTCCACGAGCTAGGCTCTATCTAGCCCGTTCCCTGGTGCGCTAGTGGAGGAAACCGCCGCAGCCAATGGTAATTCTGACACTGGGAATATCGAGAAACGCGTGCCACCCCACTCCTGCCTTGCAGGAAACTTATATGCCAAACTGTGGTGGTGATTGCTTGGACAGGTTCCTACCTTGTCCTTAGTGGCGACACAAGTGCAGGCCATGCACGCTGCTGCATTAGAGCAATAACTAAGGCCGCCAACGGCCTTAACCATACAATCATGATAAGCACAGACACGAGAAAAAGCGGGCACGAGCAGACCCGAACAGGCTCCGTGCGCCGGGTAGTGGGCGTCAGGCCCGGCCACGAAAAGTCCACTACTAGTCGCCCCGCGGCCTCGATGAAGGGGAATTTGTCAGGTCGTGAAAAATTGGCTAAAATTCCTCCACCAAAGTCCTCTTCTCAACGAACACTGCATTCGTACCTCCTTCGGAGGTCCGATCCGAACAAGGTTGATGGAAGTCTGCCACAACCTCCTGCCGACTCAGATACACGGCAGGCAAATATGACTGGAAGCGAAATAGTGACGGGAGCCTCCGGCCCCCAAACATCCCAAACTGACACTAGTGGGACCCAACCCACCACAGGGACTAGGCCCATTAACACTAGATCCCTCCTGATCTTACAAATTAACATCTGTGGGGTAATACCCAAGGTGTTAGAGCTCTCAAAACTCCTCCACGAGAGGGCTATAGATGTGGCTTTATTGCAAGAGACTCTTACGGGCAAACGCAACGCCAGTATCACCGGTTATACAGCATTTAAGTGCAAATGCACAGACTGCCGGGGGATCATAACTTATGTACGCAACAACCTGATTGCTACACAAGTCCCCGGTCCACGAGTGCACGGGCGTACCGACGCCATCACCCTCGAAATACACAAACTCGGGCGTAAATTCACGGTAACGAATCTGTACAACCCTCCCAAGCACGAAATAAGTCTCGAATATGACTGTACCAATATCACCTCTCACAACGTCATCGCAGGAGACTTCAACGCAAAGTCTCAACAGTGGGGCTATGATTCAACTGACTCGTCGGGACATAAAGTCCATGAACTCCTCAATAATTCTAATTTGTTCTGTCTGCAAAATAAACATACTCCTCCAACCTTATATCACACCGGAAATGGCAGCCAATCTAGGCCTGACCTTACCTTAATTACAGCTAATTTAGAATCTCACACACAATTCCAAGTCCTGGACGACATTGGGAGCGACCATAGACCCATATTAGTCACAATAGCCCTCTCAGAGGCCAGTGGTGTAACCCCAAAAATTCCGCGGAAGTGGAGTTACACCAAGGCGAACTGGCCAGCGTACGAGGCAGCAGTCGACACTGCCCTTATGAATTTAGCAGTGGAGGATAGTGACGTCGATACCATATACGGCGAATTAACAGCAGCTATGTTGGGTGCGGCCAAGAGGTTTGTCCCGCGGACTTACCCCGGCGTAAGGCAGAAACGTGTGTGGTCTCAGGAATTGAATAAGCTGGTCCTGAGACGTAAGCGAGCCCGGAGACTTGCTGAACGGAAGGGTACCCCTGAAATCCGGCGGGAGTACAATAGGCTCTGCAGAGCCACGAGTGAATTGGCCCGACGTGTCCGGTCGGACCATTGGAACACTGCCTGCGCCGGGATGGATCTTCGGGACTCCTCGAAAGCCTGGCGTCTTCTGCGAAACCTAGAGGCCAAAGACACAGCGCGGACGGCTGCCCCTCTATTGTCACCCAGAGGGCCCGTCTCTACGGTAACCAAAATGGCCGGCTTGCTGAATCGATATTTTGCTAAAATCAGCAAGCCCGAAAAGAAGTCAGCCATGTCCAAAGCCCTCAACAAAGAACGTAAAAGGCTCGAGAGGGAGCCAGATGAGCCTGAAAGCCAAGCAACGTGCAATGCGCCCTTCTGTCGTGCTGAGCTGGATAGAGCGATTGCAAAGTGTAAAAACAGAAAAGCTCCGGGGCCAGACAAGGTTACCCCCGAGATGGTAAAACACCTTGGGGGCATTGCAAGAGGTAAACTCCTGGAGTTTATGAATCGAACCTGGGCAGAGTCCAGACTGCCCGGGGCCTGGAAGAGTGCTATCATTGTACCAGTCCTTAAGAAAGGAAAAGACGCGACTAACGTGGAGTCCTACAGGCCCATTTCACTAACCTCAACGCTTGGCAAAGTTGCTGAGCGAATGGTTAACGAGCGGCTAGTGTGGTCCTTTGAGAGTGCCGGTATCCTGGCGCCAGAGCAGGCCGGCTTTAGGGCAGGCTTGAGCCCGATCGACCAGGTCACAACATTCGCACAGGAAGTGGCCGATGGGTTCCAGAGGTCCGAGAGCACATACGCAGTATTCATAGACCTAAAACAGGCTTACGACCGTGTGTGGAAGCAAGGCCTCTATCTAAAGTTAAGAGCCATGGGTGTGCGGGGCAAGATATACAATTGGATACAATCCTTTCTGTCAGGGAGGAGCACACGTACAAAATACCAGCACTCCCTTAGCAAGCCAAAACAACAACTAAATGGCCTGCCTCAGGGCTCCGCCCTGTCCTGTACACTTTTCATGGCCTTTCTGAACGATTTGCCCAGCTCACTAAGGTCAAAAAAGCTGCTATATGCTGATGATATTGTCCTCTGGTCAACCGGGAAGAAAGCCGACCAAATTCAGGCGGCACTTCAAGCAGACCTCCAAACCATATCCTCGTATTGCGACAAATGGCAGATTCTGATAAACGTTGCCAAAACGACCTGGTCCCTGTTCAGCCTAGGGATCGACATTCTCAAGGCTCCATTCGAGCTTCAACTCGGTGGGCTGCGACTCTCACGTGAAAATACGCCAAAATATCTAGGGGTTACCCTAGATAGAAAACTGTCAATGCTCCAGCATGTCCAGGATGTTGAAAGAAAAGCCTCGGAGAAGTTAGCGTTACTAAGAAAGCTGGCCAGCACAAAGTGGGGTGCCAAAGCTGACATGCTACGCACATTGTACCTCGGGGCAGTCAGATCACAAATCGAATATAGCTATACAGTTCAAGTATACGCTAGCAAGACTGCCCTCGAATCACTCGACCGAGTACAAGCACAGGCTCTAAGGTTCATTAGTGGCACCTTTCGGACAAGCCCAACAAACGCTGCTGAAATATTTACTAACGTGGCGCCCCTATATCTTAGGAGGGAGAGGGCAGTACTCATGGCCTACGAGCGCTATAAAAGGGGCGACTCTAGGCTACCCACTTCAATCTTAGTGCGTCAGTGGAGAGAGAGGAACCGCATCAAAATGCGATCGTTCCTCCATATAGCGGCCAATTTGACAAAAACAGCTGGACTCTCCACCGACAGAATACCCATTAGAAGGATTAGTACGTGCCCCCCGTGGAGGAGATTGCCGGCCCCACAAATAAATCTGTCCCTTTTAGGGCAAGAGGGAGCCACCAAGAGGCGATTACCACCTGCCATATTAAAAAATTTGGCATACTCAACAATAAAATCCTACCCATCGGATGCCATTTTCTGCTACACTGATGGGTCGGTAATGAGGGACCCCGATAGATCGGGGTATGGGGCCCTTATAGTATACCCCGACCGGACTGAACAAGATAGGCTCTCTGGTCCATGCAGCTACGCTGCATGCTCCATGGATGCCGAACTTACAGGGATAACTAGAGCGTTCGAGGCCATTAGGGCCCGAATGCTCCAAAAAGAAACTAGCGCCACTACAGTGGTGCTGGTCACCGACTCTCGCTCCAGTCTCCTAGTTATGGGTGGCGGCGGGGGAGGGTCACCCGTAATAGAAGAGGCAGTCGGCGCCGCAGATAACATCCGCCGGGCTATTGGAGCTGTCGTTTTTATGCAGTGGGCGCCTTCACATTGCGGCGTGAAGGGCAATGAAACGGCAGACGCCCTCGCAAGGGAGGGTGCAATGGCAGCCACACACCTCGAAGCACCAAGCACGTACTTACAAGCAACGGCACAAATCCGAGCACTCATTCATGAGAAGTGGTTAAAGTCCTGGGAGGAATCCGACAGAGCACGTAGTGTCTGGCAGCACATGCGTCACCCAGATCGCGACGATCCATGGTGGCGACTGAAGAGGTCAGAGCAATCGATCATTGCCCAGTGCAGAACGGAACACTGTCCTATAGGGGCATACTTTGCCCGGTTCCGAACGAACTTTGACTCCCGATGCCGCCACTGTGGAGAGAGCGCTGAAACAGTGGCGCATGTCTTGTACGAGTGTCCCCAGCTCCGCGAGCTAAGGGGGGACCTGTCTGTGCAGTCACTCGAACTGTATGGTAGCTATGAGGCACTACGCCGGACGGCTAAGTTTCTTGCCAGAGCACTACGGGAGGATTAGTCCTTCCTGCTCTGATTTTTCAATAGGAGTTCATCTCAGGTCATGTGACAGGTCTGCAGCAGTACCGCCCTCTGACAGGAAAAGAAAGTGTTCCTAAGAATGTTAAGGGCCGTGAAGGTATCTGTGAGGTCAGCTGTTATTTTCCCCTCGGTTGATATAAAAATGGGGTAAGTTTTTTTTTTTTTGATAACTTCCATAAGCGCTTCATCTCCAAGACAAAGTTCCCATATTTTCGTTGTATTTTTTCCAACTCAGTTTTTCTGAACTTATGAGATAGTGGTACAGCGATGTTAATAATGGTCGCGACTTTTTTTTTTTTTTATCAATGAACATCATATCAGGGCAATTAAAATCTATCGTTTTGTCGGTCAAAATAGTCCTAGCCCAGTATAATAAGTGATCCGTAGACTCACGGGCATCTTGTGAAGAGTATCTGTGATAAGGAGGAATATCCTTATTCATCAAATTATGTGTCAAAGCCAAGTGTTGGTGTATTAATTTTGCAACTTGGTTACGGCGACATAGGTAGACAGATTATGACTAGGCTGACCATCATGCCATTATGTGTTCAATTAACTCACTCACATTTCCACATGTTCGGCATTTATCAACGACATTGAGTTTTAGGATATGCTTGTACTTTTTTTATCCTAATTACTCTGTCCTGTATTGCTGAAAAAAAAAGTCTTCTGTTTCAGGGTAGAGATGACTTGCTTTGATCTATGTTATTATTATTGTTATATTATTTGAAGCTTAGGGAACTTTCAGATGGAAATCTGGCATGAATATATTGACTTGAACACGTCCTGTGTGTTCAAGTGAACACGTCCCGTGTGTTCAAGTGAGATGGAAACTGTTCATGAACCAACAGCAGTGGGACACTCATCAAGAAATGGCCACAATTTCTCCTCCCGCTAGATTTCTGCTGGATTAATAAGTTCCCCATGAATGACCACTTGGGCCAGTGGCTCTGTACGGCTGGTTAATTCTTTAGCACATCCACTAAGGTGCTTCACAGGCGTGTGTGTGATGGTTGCTATAGCGATGATTACAAAGTGTGTTTTTTTTCTAAACACGGGATACCGTTTGTTGTTGGATGGCGATTCATTTGGGATTTCCCTTTGTAACCCACTTTTTGTGACGTAGCGGAAATTCCCAATACTCAGTTACCATTGTGTAATAGAGAATAGTAAAAGAAACACAAACAAATCCAATAATATTCCTTCTCTGTTATCTACAACAGGCCGCAACAAAAAGGTTGTGGAGTCCTGCAATGGAAATATATGTATGAAGATAGATAGATAGATGGATAGATAGATAGATATATAGATAGATAGATAGATAGGCATGTATGTAGATAGATAGATAGATATATAGATAGATAGATTAATAGATAAACAGATAGATAGATAGATAGATAGATAGATAGATAGATAGATAGGCATGTATGTAGATAGATAGATAGATAAATAGATAGATAAATAGATAGATAGATAGATAGATAGATAAATAGATAGATAGATAGATAGATAGATAGATAGATAGATAGATAAATAGATAGATAGATAGATAGATAGATAGATAGATAGATAGTTGACTATAGTTACACCGTATATCCGGGCTTAACCGAGATCAACCGTCAGAGAAGATTTGAACACTGCTCTGCGATTTCAAGTTGATATGCGATATAAATAAATGTACTAGAGTTTAGTAATACTTTTTAAAAACAAAATCAAACTCACTACAATAACACAACTTTCAGTTTCACGTTCTGGAGTTGTCTGTCCTAAGACCAAATTGACGACAATGGCATCTATTTTGTCTCATTCACAACCATTTGCAAACATCTTTCTAGCATTACCATACACACACACACTCTCTCTATCTCTCTCTTTCTCTCTCTCTCTCTCTCTCTCTCTCTCTCTCTATATATATATATATATATATATATATATATATATATATATATATATATATATAACATCAGGTCAGCGTACACAGGCCTTCTATGGAGATTGGTCTCAGCTGAATCATACTCTTTCAAATTGTCCACTAAGTATGAAAAATGAAAATTTTAAATAAGCAATAGAAAAGTAATATAAATATATATATGAAGTCAGTAAGATATAGTTTCATACTACTTACATCTATTCGTAATCTCATTGTACAGAAAATGTTATATTAGACAAATTATAAATACGTATTTGTTTCGTGATTTAACATAAACCTTTGGCTATGAAAAAAGAAAGTCAAGTTCCCCTTTCAGACCTGGTGATCTATAGGGCAGATGATGTAAAGGTCATCTGTTTCTGTGGCCTACGGTTAAAGAGGGTGTCATGTGGCTAGCACAAAGACCAACCGCCTTTAATTTTCCCAGCCAGGTACCCATTAGAGCTGGGTAGACTCAGAGGCGCCCAAAGATCCCGAAATTAAAATCCCAATCTTCAACAGATTCGAACCCGGGACCACCGGTTCAGAAGCCAAGCACTGCACCGTTCGGCCACCACGCCTCCTCACTTTTTGCACCAGATATCAGATATTTACATTAGGTTATCAGATATTGACATTACGATATCAGATATTTACATAAAGATATCAGATATTTACATTAAGATATCCGATATGTACATTAAGTTATCAAATATTTACATTAAGTTTTCAGATATTGACATTAAGATATCAGATATTTACATTAAGGTAAAAGATATTGACATTAAGATATCAGATATTGACATTAAGGTATCAGATATTGACATCAATGTATCAGATATTGACATTGAGATATCAGATATTGACATTAAGATATCAGATATTGATATTAAGATATCAGATATTGATATTAAGATATCAGATATTTACATTAAGATATCAGATATGTGCATTAAGATATCAGATATTTACATTAAGATATCAGATATTGACATTAAGATATTAGATATTGACATTAAGATATCAAATATGTACATTAAGATATCAGATATTTACATTAAGATATCAGATATGTACATTAAGATATCAGATTAAATTAAGATATCAGATATGTACATTAAGATATCAGATATTTACATTAAGATATCAGATATTTACATTAAGATATCAGATATTTACATTAAGATATCAGATATGTACATTAAGATATCAGATATTTACATTAAGATATCAGATATTTACATTTAGATATCAGATATTTATCTTATCTTTTTTTATCTTATATAATACAGACGTTACTTCAAAAAAGAAGATGATTACGTCCTACGCGTCATGCATTTAGTCATGCATATTAACCAATGACTTAAATTCTGCCAAGTCACTGGTTTTCCTGGATAGCTCAGGCAACCCATTCTATGCTCTAATAGCACTAAGGAAGAAGGAGTATTTGTACAAATTTGTCCTAGCATATGGGATGAGGAATGTGCCTTTATCTTTGTGTCTTTCAGAGTATTTTATTAAATTTTGTTTTTGTATTTAAAGTTACGCGCTCTTGACAAGATGGCTGCTCCCTGTTTACAGTTATCATAGATGAGTTAAATTTTCGTTTTGTTGTATATAAACCAAATAAAATTCCTTTAAAAAGCTATTCAACTAATAAACTAATATCTTTAAATTATAGATTTAACTTAATTTAGCATTATTTCCACTAATTAATTCAAATTAACAACTCTTAGTTTAGGTATTTTTATATTCTTAGATTTTAGATCTAGTCAGTCTTAGACTTAGACTTTAATTAAGGCCTTAGATCTACAAATCATCTACAAATACTACTAATTATAAACTAATAGTAATACTCTATATAGTTAGTTAAAGTTAGTTAAACACATAAATATATTGATCTACAATTAGATCTAGATCTTGAATTAGATCTGGATCTAGTCTAGGTCTATATTTTGAATAAACCATTTGATTGTCATTGTAAATTAGCTATCACTTTAGACTTAGCTTAGGCCATCTTAGGCATTTTTAACCTTAAACTATTTTAGACTAGACCTTTTAAAACTAAAATCAACAACAGTCATCATGAAATTGCTCTGGCTATTTATCCTAATAATTAATAAATACACACTAGCTGAACACAGAACTAGATCTACCTCAGTCAACACTAAACTTAAAAATGAAACAACAGTCATAATCAATCATCACACTTTAGATCAATGCAACTTCAAAAATAACCTAACATACACATCAATAACATTAAAGAAGATTACCCATCACAAATGGAAGTTCTCAATCAGACACAGTAGAAATAAATACCTTTCACTGTTAATATTAATAGCAGGAGATGTAGAGTCAAATCCAGGGCCTATATCTAAAGATAGATGCAACATCTGCAAAAAAGTATGCACCATGAAACAGAAAGCCATTCAATGTGACACCTGCGATGAATGGTACCATGCATCATGTCTCCATATGAATACACCTGTGTATTATGCCTTAGGCAACAAAGATGCATCATGGCACTGTGTACCGTGTGGGTTACCTCAGTTTACATCAGGACTGTTTGATTCCTTTGATGCGGACACTTCTAACCCATACAACATCTTAAACACCATCCCAAAACCAACTCACCAACCACTAGCCAGATCCACTCCTGTTAAACCTAAATCTACTAAAATTAATACAACAGCCTCACTAAACAAACCTCCTAAAGAAGTAATACCAAAATACCTTAAAACCTTAGTAATAAATTTTCAAAGTATTAGGAACAAAACAGCAGACTTAGAAATTTTATTAGAATGTGAGAAACCAGACATAATTGCAGGAACAGAAACTTGGCTACATCCTGAAATTTATAATGCAGAAATTTTCAATAGTAATTATGAAATTTTTAGAAAAGATAGGGCTGATAATCATGGAGGAGTTCTTTTAGCAATAAAAAACACTCTTATAGCTGAAGAAATTACCTTACCTAACTCAAAAACCATAGAATCTACATTTTGTAAAATTAATACCACCTCAACATCCCTTATAATAGGCAGCATTTACAGACCACCAAATTCTAGTTTAGAATACATGCAGGAACTATGTAATCAGATTACTACACTTAAAGAGACAAATAAAAATGCAGTTTTTTGGATTATGGGGGACTTCAACCTACCTGATATAAATTGGAAAACACTAACCATAGATAAACACCAAAACCTTAAGGACATAAATGAGCTTTTCATAGAAACTTTACACAACCTAAGTTTAGATCAAATCATTAAAAAGCCAACTAGATTAAACAACACATTAGATCTCTTCTTAACCAACAGACCTGGATTAGTAGTTGATTATGATATTATCCCTGGTCTATCAGACCATGAGATCATAAAAATACACAGTCAGATAAAAGCAGTAGCCAATACAAAAACCAAAAGAAAAATCTTACTCTGGAATAAATGTAACCTAACACAACTACACCAAGCTGCATTAAACTTTCAACAAACATTCTTATTAGAAAAAGACATTAACCAACCAGTCGATGACCTCTGGAATTTCATTAAAAACCATCTTAAAAGCATTATAGAAAATCATATACCAACTAAATACACATCAAACAAAATAAATAAATGCTGGTTTAATAATAGACTAAAGAAGCTTTGTAAGCAGAAGGAAAACCTATATAGAAAATTTAAAGAAACCAAGGCAGAAAGAGTTTACAAAAAGTATATAAAAATTAAACACCTAACCCAAAAAGTAAGCAGACAGCTGCAGAGTGAATACATAAACAATGTAATATCTAAAGATAACAACAAAAACCTATGGTCATACATTAAGTCTAAGAAAATGGAAACAACAGGCATAGCGCCATTAAAAGATGAACATAACATAATACATAATGATAATGAAACTAAAGCAAACATCCTAAACAAATACTTTGCATCAGCATTCTCAGCCCCAGGAGACAAAGACATATTTCTTAATTTGAACCAAGTAGACAACATAGAAGATTTAGTAGTACAAGAAAATGGAATTAAAAAACTATTAGCCAACACCAAACCAAATAAAGCGTCTGGACCTGATGGTATTCCAGCTAGATTACTCAAAGAACTAAGCAATGAGCTAGCCCCAGTGTTCAAAATACTCTTTCAGGCATCGCTTAACCAGGGCAGAGTACCAAAGGACTGGAAAGAAGCTAATGTCACCCCCCTATTTAAAAAAGGAGAAAAATCTGATCCAGGAAACTACAGACCAGTATCACTTACCAGCATCACATGTAAAATACTAGAACACATAATATGTAGCAACATCATAAACCACTTAGACAAACATAATGTCCTCACCCCATACCAACATGGCTTTAGGAAATATAGATCATGTGAAACACAACTAATAGGACTAATTGATGATTTCTCAAAAGGTTTAGATAATAGTGAACAAATAGATGCTATCTTACTAGATTTTTCCAAGGCTTTTGACAAAGTTCACCACCATAGTTTGCTTAAAAAATTAAAATATTTCGGCATTAACGGTCCACTGTATCAGTGGATTAAAGATTTTCTGATAGGGAGAGAACAAACTGTAATAATAAATGGCTCTAAATCAACACCAATAACAGTAAACTCAGGTGTACCTCAAGGAACAGTCTTGGGTCCACTACTATTTTTAATTTACATAAATGATTTACCAAATTGCATTAGTTCAGGAACAAAAGTCAGATTATTTGCAGACGATTGCATAATATATAGAACAATAAAAACAAAACAAGACACAGATATTTTACAAAGAGAATTAGATGAATTACAGAAATGGGAATCAAATTGGAGCATGTCTTTCCACCCAGAAAAATGTCAGTTGTTAAGAGTAACAAAAAAAATTAAACAAATTAATTCCACTTATCTTATTCATGGCAAACCAGTAACACAGACTAAAAACTCAAAATACCTAGGTGTTATAATAAATGAAAAACTGTCATGGAATCCACATATTGATGAAACTATAAAAAAATCCAACAAAGCATTAGGGTTTATTAAAAGAAATTTCTATAAATCAAATAAGAACATAAAACTAAAATGTTATTTAACCTTGGTTAGGCCAATAATAGAATATGCATCCACCGTGTGGGACCCCTCAACTCAAGAAAACATTAAGAAACTGGAACAAACACAAAATAGAGCAGTGAGATTCATAACAAACGAATATTCACATTTGACTAGGGTAACACCATTAGTAAAATCACTAAATTTAGAAAGCCTTCAGGACAGAAGACTCAAAAGTAAAGTAGCAATTATACATAAAACACTGAACCATAATCTTCAAATACAAAAACAAAATTTAATAAAATACTCTGAAAGACACAAAAATAAAGGCACATTCCTCGTCCCATATGCTAGGACAAATTTGTACAAATACTCCTTCTTCCCTAGTGCTATTAGAGCATGGAATGGGTTGCCTGAGCTAGCCAGAAAAACCAGTGACTTGGCAGAATTTAAGTCATTGGTTAATATGCATGACTAAATGCATGACGCGTAGGACGTAATCATCTTCTTTTTTGAAGTAACGTCTGTATTAAATAAGATAAATAAGATAAGATAAGATTATGGTTCAGTGTTTTATGTATAATTGCTACTTTACTTTTGAGTCTTCTGTCCTGAAGGCTTTCTAAATTTAGTGATTTAACTAAGGGTGTTACTCTAGTCAAATGTGAATATTCATTTGTTATGAATCTCACTGCTCTATTTTGTGTCTGTTCCAGTTTCTTAATGTTTTCTTGAGTTGACTGGTCCAAAATGGAGGATGCATATTCTATTATTGGCCTAACCAAGGTTAAATAACATTTTAGTTTTATGTTCTTATTTGATGTATAGAAATTTCTTTTAATAAATCCTAATGCTTTGTTTGATTTTTTAATATTTTCATCAATATGTGGATTCCATGACAGTTTTTCATTTATTATAACACCTAGGTATTTTGAGTTTTTAGTCTGTGTTACTGGTTTGCCATGAATAAGATAAGTGGAATTAATTTGTTTTAGTTTTTTTTGTTACTCTTAACAACTGACATTTTTTCTGGATGGAAAGACATGCTCCAATTTGATTCCCATTTCTGTAATTCATCTAATTCTCTTTGTAAAATATATGTGTCTTGTGTTGTTTTTATTGTTCTATATATTATGCAATCGTCTGCAAATAATCTGACTTTTGTTCCTGAACTAATGCAATTTGGTAAATCATTTATGTAAATTAAAAATAGTAGTGGACCCAAGACTGTTCCTTGAGGTACACCTGAGTTTACTGTTATTGGTGTTGATTTAGAGCCATTTATTATTACAGTTTGTTCTCTCCCTATCAGAAAATCTTTAATTCACTGATGCAGTGGACCGTTAATGCCAAAATATTTTAATATTTTTTAAGCAAACTGTGGTGGTGAACTTTGTCAAAAGCCTTAGAAAAATCTAGTAAGATAGCATCTATTTGTTCACTATTATCTAAACCTTTAGAAATATCATCAATTAGTCCTATTAGTTGTGTTTCACATGATCTATATTTCCCAAAGCCATGTTGGTATGGTGTGAGGACATTTTGTTTGTCTAAGTGGTTTTTACATTAGGATATCAGATATTGACATTAAGGTATCAGATATTGACATTAAGATATCAGATATTAACGTGAAGATTACGATGTTGAAACAAATCCAAAAACAACACTTAGTCCTAATTTTCCTCATGAACGAAAATAATTTTACGTTTGGGGGTTCGCCTCATTGTGGGAAATATCGAAACTTGTAAAAAGGGGTCGGCGAGATAAAAAGGCTGAGAAGCGCTGGAGTAGCATATTTCAAAAATATGATTAGTTCGAATTCTAAAGGATATGCTGAACATTTCTCATAATTAAAAGTCTAAATGATATTTTAGAAACTTCTTCAAAAGTCAGGAGATAGACAGAGATAGAAAGAGTAAGAAAGAGATAGAAATAGGAAGAAAGAGATAGAAAGAGATAGAAAGAGATAGAAAGAGATAGAAAGAGATAGAAAGAGATAGAAAGAGATAGAAAGAAAAAGAAAGAAAAAAGAAAGAGATAGAAAGAAAAAGAAAGAAAAAGAAAGAGATAGAAAGAGAAAGATATAGAAAGAAAAAGAAAGAGATAGAAAGAGAAAGAGATAGAAAGAGATAGAAAGAGAAAGAGATAGAAAGAGAAGGGAAGAAAAGGAAAGTGAAAAAGTGTAGATAGAGCACAGGCTACATAAGGAGAGAATGAGAGAGAGAAAGAGAGAAATAAAAGAAGAATTTGGAGGAAAACTGGAGAGAAAGATGCTGAGAGTGAATGACAAAAAAATGAGAGAGACAGACAGACAGAGGGAGAGAAAGGGAGAGAAAGAGAGAGAGAGACAGACAGAGGCAGAAAGACAGAGACATACACACAAAGACAGAGAAATTGAGACAGAGGGAGATGGACAGAGAGGGAGAGGGACAGAGAGACAGAGGCAGAGAGACAGAGGCAGACATACAGAGACAAAGAGACAGAGACAGAACGATCGTAAGGAGGTGAGAGAGGGAGGGAAAACAAGATAGACAGAAGAAGACAGAGACAGAAAAAGACAGACAGAAAAAGACAGAAAAAGACAGACACAAGCCGGTGCTTGTGCTTACAAACAAAACTCCACTGACTCAGCTCGACTGTTGACTTTGGTATCAGCCATACGTGATATTATGCCGGCATTAGAAAACTTTATGCTTAAAAAAAATGCATCAAAGAGAGAGACACGGCAAACGGAAGCCGGAAGCTGGTCAATAACACACAGACAGGGCGCGCGACTCCGCCATATTAGTAATTAATCTGTTTCAAGAGTCGAAGTTGTTTGGTGTTGGACTTGAAATTACGGGCCGCCCCGGTCATCGGAGGTAATCCCATCTCTCTAAGTACACAGTCCTTCTTCGAGTTCAAAACCAGAAACGTGGTTATTAGTAGTATTGGCCTGCACTCCGAGATATTGCTTTGGTTTCAACACAAAGTTACGTACACAAATCTCGCTGTCAAGAAGCATTGATTAGCAGAGAGAATATATTACATAATTAATTTTAAATTCAAAATTGAGATAGATGAATGAAATAGATGGTGGTGTGGTATACGTTCAAACCATCTGGGAAAAGGATTGCTCTAGCTGGTATAGTTTACCCAGAGTGAAGCAATGGTATATAGGTCAGTCATTCGAGGAGGCGCACAAATGTATTATAAGTTCCCTCGGATGACCATGAGCTTACTTTATAGAAACGTTCCGGACTACCATTTCGATGGTCCCTATCACGAACCTTCACCTCTGCAAACCTGTGATGTCCCGCAGATGGTCAAAACAATGTCGTAAAAGTTTACTTTATATAATACAGACGTTACTTCAAAAAAGAAGATGATTACGTCCTACGCGTCATGCATTTAGTCATGCATATTAACCAATGACTTAAATTCTGCCAAGTCACTGGTTTTCCTGGCTAGCTCAGGCAACCCATTCCATGCTCTAATAGCACTAGGGAAGAAGGAGTATTTGTACAAATTTGTCCTAGCATATGGGATGAGGAATGTGCCTTTATCTTTGTGTCTTTCAGAGTATTTTATTAAATTTTGATTCTGTATTTGAAGATTATGGTTCAGTGTTTTATGTATAATTGCTACTTTACTTTTGAGTCTTCTGTCCTGAAGGCTTTCTAAATTTAGTGATTTAACTAAAGGTGTTACTCTGGTCAAATGTGAATATTCGTTTGTTATGAATCTCACTGCTCTATTTTGTGTATGTTTCAGTTTCTTAATGTTTTCTTGAGTTGAGGGGTCCCAAACGGAGGATGCATATTCTATTATTGGCCTAACCAAGGTTAAAAAACATTTTAGGTTTATGTTCTTATTTGATTTATAGAAATTTCTTTGAATAAACCCAAATTTCTGAAAGAAACAAAAGGCTATTTTCTAAAAAGACAAAGTTTTTGTTTGGCTTATCGTTGAAATAATAACTGATTTTCAGACATTAAAACAACAATTTTAGCTCTAATACTCTTAAGTATTATGAGGCGCGGTGGCTGAGTGGTAAAGCGCTTGGCTTCCTAACCGGAGGTCCCGGGTTTGAATCCTGGTGAAGACTAGGATTTTTACTGTCATGATCTTTAGGGCTCCTCTGAGTCCACCCAATTCTAATGGGTACCTGACATTAGTTAGGGAAAAGTAAAGGCGGTTGGTCGTTGTGCTGGCCACATGACACTCTCGTTAACCTTGGGTACAGAAACAGGTGAACTTTAAATCATCTGCCTTATAGACCACAAGGTCTGAAAGGGGAACTTTACTTTCTTTTTTTTCTTCTTACTATTCGGTTGCCAGTGCATTGTCTAAAATTTGTGACGGTTCTCGTGTATTGTGTGAATGAGTGGCTTGTTAGGAGTCTAGGGGATGATTATTTTTGAGTTTGCCACACACTGGGCCATCAGAGATATATTAGGAGCAGGCACGCAACAAAACAAACAATGGAGAAAGGTACAAAAACTTTAAAGATGTAATGGATATTTATTTACATAATAATATACATGGAAGAATAAATAGTGGTGGTTGGGTGGGGAGGGCTGCATCTATCTCTTAGTAATATTATATCATCATTCTTCGCACTTTATGAGAGAGTATATGTCCCTTTTGTCCTCTGAGCTTATCTGATTGTCCTATTGAGGCTGTAGATGGCTATGCTAGAACTGTTTAGCTTTCCCCAGATCAAGGGGAGCAGCGAGAAGAGGAAAAGGTGGGGTTTGGGGGTGAAATCGGGCCTAGGGGTAAGAAATAAAATAAATAATTAAATAATAATTAATGCTGTGATAAAATTGAGTGACTCTGTCAGCTTATAATAATTTAAATTGTATCAACTAGTTTGGATCAGTCATGTATATATAAAAGAAATAATTGAGATGGCTCATATCAATTTAAATTACACCATTGAAGTATTCAGGGTGACAAAATGGTTTTGACTGCTGGTCCGCTAGGGACTTTCTGAGAGTCACTGCACTCTGAAGACGACGAGACCAATTATATGTATGATTGACCTAAACATAATATATCTGTGCGATTAGAAATATAATAATCAACTGTTTATGTTTAGAGTTTAGCTTTTATTTTAGTTCCGTATGATCTTCTCACTTGTGTAGGCCAGTTGGGAAAGGGGAGGGAAGAAGAGAAAGTCCCTTGGTCAATGTTTACAAGATCGCCTTTGAAACGCATACAAAATGTTGATACAGATAGGCTCAAGAGTCCTCAAGTGGACCAATTCAACTTATACTACTACATCTGTCAAGTACGATTTATTTCCCTTATTCAGGATACCAAACGAAATAATTGATTATCAATAGTTAATTAATTATTTGGTTAATTTTTTGTCAGGTACAAGAAATAATTGTACAAAATGTCAGTTTAATCCGAGATTTGGTGTGCGAAACGTGTACAAACGTTTTACCATACAGAGAGACCTACAGACAGTTGATATACATTTTGTAAAAATAAAACCAGTTTAAGGGCCCCCCCCCCCCGTCATATATGATCGAAATCACGAGGCCCACTTTCCAGACGATGCCCTAATAACGTGCTTAACATGCCAAAAGCTCAAACTTCAGCAACTTGAAAACATGACATTGCTTTCGTCAATAATGAACGACCACGTTGGCTCATATCAATTTAAATGACACCATTGAAGTATTCAGGGGTGACAAAATGTTTTGGACTGCCGGTCCACAAGGGACTTTCTGAGAGTCACTGCACTCTGAAGATGACGAGACCAAACAGCTCATTGGTCGTTGTTTTGACGTCGTCTGCCTGTGGGAGCAGGACCTACGTATCAAGCAGACGACAGATTCAAACATTTATTGGTCCGGAAATTAAAAGACTTTTTTTTTCCCTAGGCGGGGCTTTGAAGTCAGATCAAATATCGGCCTACACGTGACGGAAATCAACCAATCTATCCTAAATCAGAGGAGTCGAAAGTGAGTAAAAGAGATAGGGAGTGAAGTAGAGCAAGAGAGGAAGAAAAGAGAGAGAGAGACTAACAGAGAGAGAGAGAGAGAAGCCGTTAGTATTAAATGTAAGGCTTGCTAATGCACTTATAAAAGTACTTATTCTCGATACTGTTATATTAAATGTTTTGTTAATTTTCTATAAAAGCATTTAAAAAAAAAATATTTTTGTTTCTTATTTTCTTGTTAGAGGAACTCTACTCAAGCGAGACCGATCGTTATAGTGGATCTGACAACTGACCTGAGATGTCGCAACCTTTGGGCAGTTTGGACCAATAGCTCGTTGCCACGTTACATGTCGTGATGTCAGGAGCTTTTTGCGCATCTTCTATGTTTTCATTTATTTTTTTAAAATGGTTATTCAAACATGTATGTTACACTATAAAATAGTTATACAGGTAAAATGTTTCATAAAACTCCAACAATTTCTTTTCTATTTCTTTGGTTACTAGTTGTTGTTTTGTATTCAGTACTGAAGAGATTACATTGCCAACAACACATAAGACACTAACATAAGTTAGCGGTCTACACTGCAGTTCACGTTAAAATTGTTCATGAACTGTCCAAACTTGACGATCACTGCGGTGTTGATTTATATGGTAATGATTGTGGCTACTAGTTTATATATACCTTCGCTACTTAAAGATTCTTTCTTCGGATTTGGAGGGGGGGGGAGGGAAATGAGGGACTAAACAGTGTTTCCAATTAACATTTGTTATTTATTAAGAGTGAAAAAATCGCTCTGCAAGTTGTGTCAAGAAGGTATCTTCTTTTTTTCTTTTAAAGTATTTTGTAATTTTTTTTAAAATGTACATTTAATATTAACATCTACTAAAATTGTAATTTTTATCTCCCCTATACGGCTCAATTGCTAATAGGAACATTCTGCTCTTGAAATGGTTTGTTGTTAGTCCTACTTAGGTCAACCCTGATGTCATGGTTTAAATACTTCTCTAACGATGTTGTTAGTTTTTGTTGTTTTTTTTAAACAGAAAAACGAAGTTCTGCTAACACGTTCTAATCGATAGGAGTGTTTTAAAATTACCTAGAACAATAGAAAATCTAAATGATATCAAGGATTTTTTGATTCAACGATACCACCCACCAGTATCCTATCACCACAAGCCCCATTTGTTGGTTGACATTGACGGTCACCGCTGTTGTATGTTTGTGTGTGTGTCCTTCACTTCTGTTTGGCTTCCATTAGTTGGGTCAACATGACACTCATTTTTCGTTACCTTATCGCCGACAACAGTCGTGTGACGTCAGTGAAAGTTGGATGCCAAACAAGGATCATTACATTGGTGTCAGAAATGAGTTACGTTTTAAACTGGTATATTGACGAAAAAAAAAAATGACTTCAGTGTCAACTTGCACGATACAATGATTGTTGAGGGTTGACTACGATACACTAAAGACATTTAGAATGTAGTGTGTCCTCAAGTAGCTAGAAGATTGACAGAATACGATGCTTCCTAAACTCAAGCTTTGTCTCTAGTTTTAGTTTTGATTTCGTTTTGTAATTTAAGCAAAGTTCCCTTTTAAGATAAAAGTTTTGCGTCCGGAAAATGGGGAACATTGCTAAAGGTGTCCGCTTCTCTAGCAATAGATTTAGGCAATGTGGCAATACGTTTAAACAATGTGGCCATAATTTTAGGCAATAAGTAAGTAAAGTGACCACAAGTTTAAGCGATTCGGCCATAATTTTAGTCAATGTGGCTATACGTTTAGGTAATGCGGCCATAAGTTTAGGAAATGTATAAGAAATGTGGTTATAAGTTTAGGCAATGTGGCCATAAGTTAAGGTATTGTGGATATAAGCTTAGGCAATGTGACCTTAAGGTTACGCAATGTGGTTATAAGATTAAGCAATGTGGTCTTACGTTTAGATATTGCGACAATAAGCTGAGTCAAAAAAGTTAAGCGATATGGCCTATCTATCTTTTTTTCTCAAGTACTCTCTCTCTCTCTCTCTCTCTTTATCTCTCTTTTTCTCAAACTCTTTCACTGACCACTTAGTGAGGTTGTGACAGATCGTTCGGCAAGACGTTTGCGAAACATGTTCTCCGACAAAATGAACTACTCATACCAGGAGTTGCGATGACATGGAGGCCAATAAGGGGGAAGCGCAAACAGGACGTCCTCGTAGAATTTGACAACACATTTTAATCTAGGACCTCAGATCAGCGGACACCAGGTGAGAAGAGGTTTCAATCATTTATTTATTATTGTGGCATTGCCAATGACAGATGTTTGTGGAGACATCTTGCCCCCCCCCCAATGCGGGAGGATCTAACTGCATGATGACCACGTATCAGTAATGCAACAGCATTGATGACCTTGCATATATTAATTCGACGACTGGAAATTCTATTGCCATGTTATCAAGCCGATGTCTTGTATGAATCTTACAGATTCTTTTTAATCAGCTTTCATTCGACTAAATAATGATATAAAGCAGCAGATTTCAATTTAGTTGACTTTATATTTGCCCAGTCTATTCATTAAAATGTCTGATGGCTGCTAATAAGATCAAGCACTACATTTCAAGCCATCGAAACTTTATATTTCCGTTTGGGCTTAGAGCAGACGTATCCAATCGGAAGCAAGAAAACTTGATTTAAATCCGTTGCTAACATTTCTCAATAACAGTGTCCGCCATTTTTTTTTTATTTGTCATTAGAAACAAAATAAAATAGGAGTGGATCGATTTCCCCTCGCAGGGGAGATAAGCTAAGAAATAAAATAAAATAAAAACTTCGAGGATTGCAAACAAAATAAGATTTGTGCCTAGCATGATAAGAATTATTAATTAGAAAATGTTTGTAAAAAGAGATTGAGGTTAAAATATTCATAGTACAAATGTGTGGATCTAAAATAGAAGAATCATAGTCAATGTCTTCGAATATACTTTAGATGTATGTTTTACTTAAGGCAGATTAGGATTCAAGTAAACACTACTGTTCAGACAGCCTCAAGATTCATATCGTTGTGTATAAAAATCCCAAAAATAAATGTGTTAGAGGGTCCAGATAAAGCAACCCAAACTGCCTTCACCCATATTCGACCCTGACTTAATGTTTGATATGGGCTTTGGCTACACATAGCTTTTAAAATAAACTGTGTGATAGACTACCCTATGTGCTTAAATATACGTAATACACGGCAGTAGTACTCGTGCCCATGTCACATGTCCGGAACATCCAACACTCTTCACCAACATTTTTTCACAGAGCAAACCGCAACTGTGTACTAGAAAAGTCGAATTCAGAAACAAAATGTTACTTATCAAACCACGGTTTCCATAACTTTGCGATTCATCTTTTCAAGTTGAAAACTCCTATTCTTCATCAAAAAAACAACAACATCGTCTACAAGCTACAAAACTCTCAAAAAACGACTCTAACATTATTGCTAGAAATTTGACAGTTGATATTTTTTGGGAGTTATAAAATTGCTAAGCATTTGGCCAAGCAGGGCAACCTCTGGTTATAATTTTAAAAAACAACAAAAAAAAAACATCGTCTACAAGCTACAAAACTCTCAAAAAAACGCCTCTAACATTATTGCTAGAAATTTGACAGTTGATTTATTTTGGGAGTTATAAAATTGCTAAGCATTTGGCCAAGCAGGGCAACCTCTGGTTATAATTTAAAAAAACAACAAAAAAAAACCATCGTCTCCAAGCTACAAAACTCTCAAAAAAACGCCTCTAACATTATTGCTAGAAATTTGACAGTTGATTTATTTTGGGAGTTATAAAATTGCTAAGCATTTGGCCAAGCAGGGCAACCTCTGGTTATAATTTTAAAAAAACAACAAAAAAAAAAAACGTAATTGTCTTAAAATTAAATGTGTTCTTTTTTGAACAAAAGTCAAAGGGAATTCCCGCATGCGTTCAGCAAAAAGTTGAATAGACATTCGGGGACATTGTTCTTAACCTTCATCTGCCAATTGTCTGAAAGAATCAGTTGGAGATCTCTCACGAAGGGAGAAAAGTTTGTTGAAACTTTTTACCAGACAGAATCACACATATTTACACCTTTCTGTCTTTTTTTGAAGTTCAGTAGAAAATCGGTGCCTACTAGGGCGCCGTTATCCCGTTGGTCGTTATCCCGTTGGCCGTTATCCCGTTGGTCGTTATCCCGTTGGCCGTTATTCCGTTGGTCGTTATCCCGTTGGCCGTTATCCCGTTGGTCGTTATCCCGTTGGTCGTTATCCCGTTGGTCGTTATCCCGTTGGCCGTTATCCCGTTGGTCGTTATCCCGTTGGTCGTTATCCCGTTGGTCGTTATCCCGTTGGTCCGTTATCCCGTTGGCCGTTATCCCGTTGGCCGTTATTCCGTTGGTCGTTATCCCGTTGGCCGTTATCCCGTTGGTCGTTATCCCGTTGGTCGTTATCCCGTTGGTCGTTATCCCGTTGGTCGTTATCCCGTTGGTCGTTATCCCGTTGGCCGTTATCCCGTTGGTCGTTATCCCGTTGGTCGTTATCCCGTTGGTCGTTATCCCGTTGGCCGTTATCCCGTTGGTCGTTATCCCGTTGGTCGTTATCCCGTTGGTCGTTATCCCGTTGGCCGTTATCCCGTTGGTCGTTAGAAAGGCTTTTATCCAACAACCAGGCCTGGTCATTTGGGTTCTTCATCCCATGTCCTGTCTAAGGGCTCGCAGTGGCAGACGGTCATATCGGTTGAATGGGCCAGACCGGACCGTGCCGCGTAAACAGCGCTCCGTCCTCGTTCCTGGACCCCACTCACTACAAGTGGCCGAGAACAGAGCTAACTGCGGGGAGCTTGTCTCATATTCCTATACTGTAACCGTCACTGTTCCTGGGTCCCACTCACTACAAGTGGCCGAGAACAGAGCTAACTGAGGGGAGCTTGTCTCATATTCCTATACTGTAACCGTCACTGTTCCTGGGTCCCACTCACTACAAGTGGCCGAGAACAGAGCTAACTGCGGGGAGCTTGGCTCATATTCCTATACTGTAACCGTCACTGTTCCTGGGTCCCACTCACTACAAGTGGCCGAGAACAGAGCTAACTGCGGGGAGCTTGTCTCATATTCCTATACTGTAACCGTCACTGTTCCTGGGTCCCACTAGCTACAAGTGGCCGAGAACAGAGCTGACTGCGGGGAGCTTGTCTCATATTCCTATACTGTAACCGTCACTGTTCCTGGGTCCCACTCACTACAAGTGGCCGAGAACAGAGCTAACTGCGGGGAGCTTGTCTCATATTCCTATGCTGTAACCGTCACTGTTCCTGGGTCCCACTCACTACAAGTGGCCGAGAACAGAGCTAACTGCGGGGAGCTTGTCTCATATTCCTATACTGTAACCGTCACTGTTCCTGGGTCCCACTCACTACAAGTGGCCGAGAACAGAGCTAACTGCGGGGAGCTTGTCTCATATTCCTATACTGTAACCGTCACTGTTCCTGGGTCCCACTCACTACAAGTGGCCGAGAACAGAGCTAACTGCGGGGAGCTTGTCTCATATTCCTATACTGTAACCGTCACTGTTCCTGGGTCCCACTCACTACAAGTGGCCGAGAACAGAGCTAACTGCGGGGAGCTTGTCTCATATTCCTATACTGTAACCGTCACTGTTCCTGGGTCCCACTAGCTACAAGTGGCCGAGAACAGAGCTAACTGCGGGGAGCTTGTCTCATATTCCTATACTGTAACCGTCACTGTTCCTGGGTCCCACTCACTACAAGTGGCCGAGAACAGAGCTAACTGCGGGGAGCTTGTCTCATATTCCTATACTGTAACCGTCACTGTTCCTGGGTCCCACTCACTACAAGTGGCCGAGAACAGAGCTAACTGCGGGGAGCTTGTCTCATATTCCTATACTGTAACCGTCACTGTTCCTGGGTCCCACTAGCTACAAGTGGCCGAGAACAGAGCTAACTGCGGGGAGCTTGTCTCATATTCCTATACTGTAACCGTCACTGTTCCTGGGTCCCACTCACTACAAGTGGCCGAGAACAGAGCTAACTGCGGGGAGCTTGTCTCATATTCCTATGCTGTAACCGTCACTGTTCCTGGGTCCCACTCACTACAAGTGGCCGAGAACAGAGCTAACTGCGGGGAGCTTGTCTCATATTCCTATACTGTAACCGTCACTGTTCCTGGGTCCCACTAGCTACAAGTGGCCGAGAACAGAGCTAACTGCGGGGAGCGGGAGCTTGTCTCATATTCCTATACTGTAACCGTCACTGTTCCTGGGTCCCACTAGCTACAAGTGGCCGAGAACAGAGCTAACTGCGGGGAGCTTGTCTCATATTCCTATACTGTAACCGTCACTGTTCCTGGGTCCCACTCACTACAAGTGGCCGAGAACAGAGCTAACTGCGGGGAGCTTGTCTCATATTCCTATACTGTAACCGTCACTGTTCCTGGGTCCCACTCACTACAAGTGGCCGAGAACAGAGCTAACTGCGGGGAGCTTGTCTCATATTCCTATACTGTAACCGTCACTGTTCCTGAGTCCCACTCACTACAAGTGGCCGAGAACAGAGCTAACTGCGAGGAGCTTGTCTCATATTCCTATACTGTAACCGTCACTGTTCCTGGACCCCACTCACTACAAGTGGCCGAGAACAGAGCTGACTGCGGGGAGCTTGTCTCATATTCCTATACTTTAACCGTCACTGTTCCTGGGTCCCACTAGCTACAAGTGGCCGAGAACAGAGCTAACTGCGGGGAGCTTGTCTCATATTCCTATACTGTAACCGTCACTGTTCCTGGGTCCCACTCACTACAAGTGGCCGAGAACAGAGCTAACTGCGGGGAGCTTGGCTCATATTCCTATACTGTAACCGTCACTGTTCCTGGGTCCCACTCACTACAAGTGGCCGAGAACAAAGCTAGTGCGAGGGTCGCCAATCCAGCAATCCAGTTTTGATGAAGACCCCTTTTGTGGAACAGCATGGCGGACTTTTTGGACTGGGGTAACAGATGTGCTTTCCGTATGCCCTAAAAAGAAAAACTCAGGCGCCACTAAGAAGCATAGATAACAGTAGCTGCCAGAAGATGGCGCCTGAAAGAATTAGTTGGAGATCTCTCACCAAGATCGCGGGACACACACAGACTCAGAGGAAAGCCTTGAAGAGGACAGACACAAAGAAAACTTCGACTCCCGGCGGACAACGGCTTTGCAGGCATCAGATGTGGAAAAATATGCATAGCCATGTGATACACTGCACTCATCCTTAGCTTGGGAAGCATGGTCGAGAGGCCAAGTGCACTTTGGTTTGGCTTTGCTACCTAGAAGGGGGCTCGAGGTTCGACACCCGACTCGGGCAGAGTTGTGTTTACTGAGCGCCTAAATGCAGCACGGAAAGCCAACTCCTAGATACCCCTTCCCGCCCCTAAAAGGGTCCACAAATGAGATTGGACCAAAAGCGCTCTGAGCATGCTATAAGCATGAAAGTAGCGATATATAAAAGCTATAATAATAATAATAATAATCTTTGGATTCAAAGACATTGCCATTAATAACAAGTTTCAATTTAAATGTAGATATATGCACAAACGTCGAATGATATATAAAGATGTCGAAAGATTTAAGCAATATCCTTTAGCTCACTTCTGATTACACCATACGACACACGAAGGCTACTTCTGACTCTTGCCTCTAGCTTCACCTCCAGCCGTTCACCGTTTTTATCCACTCAACTGAATCAATCCAATACAAAATTTTACTTAAGAATTAATCAGGAACTACACAAAACTGCACCACAAAATCGCACAAAAAAAGCGCACCACATAAAAAAAATCTGGCCGTTTATAGTCTGATAGTCAAAGTAATACTGAGACAACTAAATCATTCACAATAGATATTGCATTTGATGACTACTTTGTTTAACCCTAGTTATGTATGTTTTTAACGCGACATCAAAATGGTACTAATCGTTTCTGTCCAGACATTTACTGTGCATAATGGAAACACATAAACACAATAAGGTTGAGTCGTTTATCATTGTATAGACCAGCGGTTCTCAACCTTTTGAGATTCAAGGACCACTTAAAAATGTGTGTCTCAGTCACGGACCACTACTAAAAGTTTTGCTACTGGCGCACTAGAAATTTATATAGTTTTATAAAAAAAAATATAAAGTTGATATTTAAAATCATTTATTATATATTTTAATAAATGTTTCAACCTTTTCATCCTTTTGTAATGAACAAATATCAGTCTTACTGCTAACAACAGTTAGGATTAGAAACAATGCTACATTTAATTTTAGTGCGAGCCTTGAGCTTGCAAATTTGAGCACAGCTTGTCCAAACGAGGTGTAATGCTTGAAAGACTCAGTCGGAGTTCATCTTCGACTTCAAGCCGTGAACGATATTTTGTTTTAATTGTAACCAGTGCAGAAAATCCACATTCACAAAGATATGATGTTGCAAAGGGTAAAATTATTTTGAAAGCTTTCTGAGACAGTTCTGGATACTCATGCGAAGCTTGTGTCCAAAACTTCATCAAGCTCACTCTCGGATGCATCATCTTTAACGTAGTATCACTGGTCAGTTCAATGAATTGGTTTAATTCCGATGGTGGTAAATTTAATGAATCAATGTGTGCAAGAAACGGACTGGAAACCCACGAAAAACTCTCAACGTTCAAATCACCAAAGTAGAAGTTAAATTGATCCAGCAATGATTGAACATGTTCAGAAATCAATTTCACCAACTCGGGCTTGTTGATTTCAGCATTTTCTGGTTTCTCGGTGAATTCATGCAATTGATCAAACATTTCAAAGTTACCCTGAAATAATCTTGTCTTCCACAGAGCAAGTTTTTTCGTAAAAGCAGACACTTTATCACTGAGGGTAATTAAGTTTGTGTGCTTCCCTTGCAGAGATAAATTGAGTTTATTCAGCTGTTCAAAAATGTGTGCATCAGTAACTGCTCATGATCAAAATCCATATTCGAACATAATGAAGCAAAGAGACGAGAATTCAATGGATGAGCCTTGATGAAATTAACAATTTTTATGGCCTAATCAAAAATAGATTCTAAGTCCGCGTTCATTCTTTTACTCGCAAGACTTTCCCGATGAATCATACAGTGCGTAAATGTGGCAGTTGGCACATTAGAACGCACACGTTCCCACAAGCCTGTTCGTTTTCCAGTCATTGCTGCAGCACCATCCGTGCACACTCCGATACACCAGGACCATTCGATGCCATTGGCTGCCATAAAATTATCAAGGATAGCAAAAAGTTCTGCACTTGTTATGTGACCTGGACAAGCTTTACAAAACAAAAAATCTTCTTCAACTTCATCCATCCAGATATATCTGACTTAAGCCATTATTTGTGCCTGGCCGGAAACATCCGTTGATTCGTCCAACTGAATAGCAAATTGTTTAGAATCTTGCAGCCTTGAAATAAACTGTTCTTCATCGTCAGCTGCCGCCAAAGCTATACGTCGTTGAATTGTGTCGTTTAAAAGTGGAATTGTTTTCAGTTTACTTGCCAAGGCATCACCAAACATCACTCGACACATATCTATAGCAGCAGGCATTATCAGAGTTTCTGCAATTGTGTGAGGCTTTTTGGCCTGTGCAACTCGGATAGCCACTAAAAATGATGCTCTTAAAGCCTTCTCATTGACTTTAGTTGCTTGGAGTATGCAAGACTTCTGAATACCAAGTGAATGTTTCTTGCGCATAAAATATTCCAATGGTTTCTCCGAGTAGTCAGTATAATTCGTTTTAAGATGTCTTCGGAGTTTCGCAGGTTTCATCGCTTCATTTGCAAGAATTTGTGAACATATTACACACTGTGGTCTGGGTTGATTATTTACTAAGACGCATATAAACCCAAAGCGCAAATACTTTTCATCATACCGTCGTATGGGAGTTCGTCTTTTTTTCTCCGGAACTGCATTTGATTCACACTCAGGTTGTGAAGATGAGTCAGAGAAATCGACATCGTTGTCCTTATGTTCGGTTGCTTTCTTTATTAAAAATTTATCCATGTGTTCAATCAATTTAATTATTTTGATTCGTTTTCAAATAAAAAAGAGTATTTTTGAATGTCAATATAAACGGGAAGATGCCAGGGCCCATCTGATTTCCGGTGTAACTAAAACTTAGAGTAAACATAAAATCGAAACGCACTTTTGCGCTATCGCCATCTAGCGATTTAAAATCAATAATTTTAAAACTGACTTCATATATTCTTTTTCATGTCTTTAATTCTATTATTTTTCATATTTTTTATTTTTTAAAAAAGCATGCAATTCGGGTTTTGCTCGCGGACCACCAGGTAAATGTCCGCGGACCACTAGTGGGCCGCGGACCACAGGTTGAGAACCGCTGGTATAGACATTAATTTTCGCAGGATCATATGATACTTGTCTGGAAGCAGGAAATGTTAATGATTCACCACAAACTGTCATTGTTGACTTTGTGCCTCTGTGCACATTAACATTAACATACAAAGAAGTTTTTAAAAATAATTTTGTTCCTTTTTGATACTGACGAGCTTCTGCAGGGGCGAATACCTTGAATATAATTAATTCATAATTAAAAAGGAAATGGAAATTCTTAAACTCCGACCTAATTGGGGTACCCACCCCCCAAAAAAAAATCCTGTTTACACCACGTATTTGAAAACGAATCAAAATAATTAAATTGATTGAACACATGCTGAGCTGGTTTGGTCGTACAAATCTGCTGAGCTGGTTCTGTCGTATAAATCTGCTGAGCTGGTTCTGTCGTACAAATCTGCTGAGCTGGTTCTGTCGTACAAATCTGCTGAGCTGGTTCTGTCGTACAAATCTGCTGAGCTGGTTCTGTCGTACAAATCTGCTGAGCTGGTTCTGTCGTACAAATCTGCTGAGCTGGTTCTGTCGTACAAATCTGCTGAGCTGGTTCTGTCGTACAAATCTGCTGAGCTGGTTCTGTCGTACAAATCTGCTGAGCTGGTTCTGTCGTACAAATCTGCTGAGCTGGTTCTGTCGTACAAATCTGCTGAGCTGATTCGGTTGTATAAATCTGCTGAGCTGGTTCTGTCGTACAAATCTGCTGAGCTGGTTCTGTCGTATAAATCTGCTGAGCTGGTTCTGTCGTACAAATCTGCTGAGCTGGTTCTGTCGTACAAATCTGCTGAGCTGGTTCTGTCGTATAAATCTGCTGAGATGGTTCTGTCGTATAAATCTGCTGAGATGGTTCTGTCGTATAAATGTGCTGAGCTAGTTCTGTCTTATAAATCTGCTGAGCTGGTTCTGTCGTACAAATCTGCTGAGCTGGTTCTGTCTTATAAATCTGCTGAGATGGTCTGTCGTATAAATCTGCTTAGCTGGTTATGTCGTATAAATCTGCTGAGCTAGTTCTGTCGTATAAATCTGCTGAGCTGGTTCGGTCGTATAAATCTGCTGAGATGGTTCTGTCGTATAAATCTGCTGAGATGGTTCGGTCGTATAAATCTGCTGAGATGGTTCTGTCGTATAAATCTGCTGAGATGGTTCGGTCGTATAAATCTGCTGAGATGGTCTGTCGTATAAACCTGCTGAGATGGTTCGGTCATATTGTTGTACATTACTCACTATCCAGGTACAGTGAAGGGAGCATGAAAAAAGGGTTGTCCAAATAAAAGCTGGCTGGGTGACATAACGGACCGGCCTCTCTCTTGATATCCTGCTTAGAGCAGCTGCTGACCGGTTAAAGGTGACAATGGTTATGCTTGCCATGGATGTGGCAAAATATGTAGGTCACAGCTGGGGCTGCGCAGCCACGGGAATACTGTATTCCTCACTACTCTTCGGACTCGAAGACAAGCCTTATATATATATATGTTAGGGTGTATTGTATGCCGCTTTTGTTGTCTAAGACAGTCTTTCTCGTGCCCTAAGCAATCACCGCGCTTAACAGTAACCAACGTTATTTTAGCGCTAGAGAAGCGAAGACAATTTTTTTTACTTTCTTCCAGACAGATTTATTACTTTACCACAAAGATCATTGTGCTTAGCGTTACACTTTATTATAAAGTGGGTTATATATAAATATGTCGGTTATGCTTAATATATAGATAGCTCAACAGACACTCAGGTTGAGACTGGTTCTGAGGGCTCCAGACGCATTGCCAGACTGTCATATTTATCATTCCTAGTTGCGTTACAATTAGCACCTGAGCTCACAGGAAACTTTGTTGAGAAATGGAAACGAAAGTAAAAGGATAATCGGGAAAACCCAACGAATGAATGGGCCGGCCTTGAACTGATGTATCAAATTCTTATATTAATGAGAAGACAACATTAAACATATTAAGTCTTGGTGTCAGAGTGATAAAGTGCTTGACGTTCGAACTGAGGGGCTCTGGTTCAATCCCCCTTCCTTTTTATGACGTCTCCTGAGTCCACCCAGTGCTACCTGACAGCTCTGATGGGTACCTGACATTAGTTGGACATAGCTGTTTGTCGTTGTGCTGGATACAAGACACACTTGCTTATTGTGGGCCATAGAAACAGATGACCTTTGCTTTATCTGCCCTACAAGTCTGAAAAGAGAATTGAAAACATTAAAGACTTTTTGTTCATAACAGTGCTGCCCAAACCACTGCCTATATATAAAAGTAAAGTTCCTTTTTTCAGACCTTGTGGTCTATAGGGCAGATGATGTAAAGTCTATCTATTTCTGTAGCCTACGGTTAACATGTGTCCAGCACAAGGGCCAACTGCCTTTACTTTTCCCCAACTCATGTCATGTACCTATTAGAGCTAAGTGGACTCAGAGGCGTGCAAAGATCATAAAATTAACAATCCTAGTCTTCACCAGGATTCGAACCCGGAACCTTATCTTCTTATCTTATCTTATATAATACAGACGTTACTTCAAAAAAGAAGATGATTACGTCCTACGCGTCATGCATTTAGTCATGCATATTAACCAATGACTTAAATTCTGCCAAGTCACTGGTTTTTCTGGCTAGCTCAGGCAACCCATTCCATGCTCTAATAGCACTAGGGAAGAAGGAGTATTTGTACAAATTTGTCCTAGCATATGGGACGAGGAATGTGCCTTTATTTTTGTGTCTTTCAGAGTATTTTATTAAATTTTGTTTTTGTATTTGAAGATTATGGTTCAGTGTTTTATGTATAATTGCTACTTTACTTTTGAGTCTTCTGTCCTGAAGGCTTTCTAAATTTAGTGATTTTACTAATGGTGTTACCCTAGTCAAATGTGAATATTCGTTTGTTATGAATCTCACTGCTCTATTTTGTGTTTGTTCCAGTTTCTTAATGTTTTCTTGAGTTGAGGGGTCCCACACGGTGGATGCATATTCTATTATTGGCCTAACCAAGGTTAAATAACATTTTAGTTTTATGTTCTTATTTGATTTATAGAAATTTCTTTTAATAAACCCTAATGCTTTGTTGGATTTTTTTATAGTTTCATCAATATGTGGATTCCATGACAGTTTTTCATTTATTATAACACCTAGGTATTTTGAGTTTTTAGTCTGTGTTACTGGTTTGCCATGAATAAGATAAGTGGAATTAATTTGTTTTAGTTTTTTTGTTACTCTTAACAACTGACATTTTTCTGGGTGGAAAGACATGCTCCAATTTGATTCCCATTTCTGTAATTCATCTAATTCTCTTTGTAAAATATCTGTGTCTTGTTTTGTTTTTATTGTTCTATATATTATGCAATCGTCTGCAAATAATCTGACTTTTGTTCCTGAACTAATGCAATTTGGTAAATCATTTATGTAAATTAAAAATAGTAGTGGACCCAAGACTGTTCCTTGAGGTACACCTGAGTTTACTGTTATTGGTGTTGATTTAGAGCCATTTATTATTACAGTTTGTTCTCTCCCTATCAGAAAATCTTTAATCCACTGATGCAGTGGACCGTTAATGCCGAAATATTTTAATTTTTTAAGCAAACTATGGTGGTGAACTTTGTCAAAAGCCTTGGAAAAATCTAGTAAGATAGCATCTATTTGTTTACTATTATCTAAACCTTTTGAGAAATCATCAATTAGTCCTATTAGTTGTGTTTCACATGATCTATATTTCCTAAAGCCATGTTGGTATGGGGTGAGGACATTATGTTTGTCTAAGTGGTTTATGATGTTGCTACATATTATGTGTTCTAGTATTTTACATGTGATGCTGGTAAGTGATACTGGTCTGTAGTTTCCTGGATCAGATTTTTCTCCTTTTTTCAATAGGGGGGTGACATTAGCTTCTTTCCAGTCCTTTGGTACTCTGCCCTGGTTAAGCGATGCCTGAAAGAGTATTTTGAACACTGGGGCTAGCTATTGTTGCTGGTCTAGATCTATTACAAATTTAATGACATTACTGATTGATACAATTACACTTCGTATAAGCTTAATTTAAAAAAAAATAATATTTTTTAATGTTTTTCTTGTCTTTTTAAAAAGTTTCAAATCCAAGAGTGAAGGTCTTATGCTTGCTGCGTACTGAAACTACATAGTGCAGCGAACGGAAAAGTTTGAACATTGGATTCTCAAGTACTTAAAAGTAAAATGAACCTTTTTTTTAAAAAAAACAACAAACTTATCGACACTAAGATTATTTTGTACACATGATACACCAAAAAGCTTGCTATTTATTGTTTTTTCGCCATGTATAAAAATCTCTAGTATGCTACATTATAAAGTGCTTAAAACCTTTGTGGGTAATTAACTGCGCAACTACCAGAATCACTCCAAATGGTGGTTAGAGCATACATTTTGAAAGGTAAAAGGCAAACTGTAACCTGTACTCTTTGCTAAGCATTGCAGACATGTATTTTTAGCAATACAGGAGTGGGTGCGCTTAGAGCGGTCAATTACATGAAACTTGAATGGAAATAATGTTTTTTTATGAAGCGCTTTTAACAGACTTAAGGTAAACATAAAACACAAGAGCTCAAATGACAAGCTTATCTAAAATGATTACTTCAAAAATAAATATTAACAAATTTGAACGGAAATATAAATTACATAAACATAATTCGAAAACCAAAATAAAATATTAAATTGAGGCATTTAGAGGCCCTAAATTTATACAGACACGGACGAGATCACAATATAACATATAGACCGAATACTTGAACAGAATTAGAAATAATTTAACTTAGAAATGAAACCATCATTCGCTAAAAACTCATTGCTGTTGACGGTCGTTGACTTGTAGCATCAAACTGTTGGTAGACAACTAAACCACTGTATGCGTATTATATCTTAACTTATAAAACTTGAGATGACTTGAATAACTTCTTTCGCAAACAAGACTAAATAGAACTTTTATTATAATTTAGACAAAGTCAACTGATAAAATGAAATTAATATAGTAGACTTTAGTAATAATCATTGGCCTCCTTCAGTCGTAGAGCGACTATGGTTCATCTCAGAGCACACTTCCTCATGTGGCTGTGGAGCCCTATTTTGGAGAGACACTCCCGTCCACAGATAGCGCAGATTAAGGTGGCTTTTACTTTAGTGGTAGAGGAGCTGGACGTTTTTCGAATTGTACGTTTTTTCTTTCTGGGCTGAGACCCATGTTCTTTCACTGTCTATAGCTTTTTTGGTCACTGTCTCTCTCCATCTGGTGCGGTCTAGAGCTATGTCTTCCCAATTGTCAGTATTGATGTTCACTGATTTGAGTCACGTTTTATTGGATCTATGTAACGGAGGTAAGGGCGACCAGTTTTTCTTGTGCCAGTTGTCCATAGAGGATGACTTTCGGGATGCGTTTGTCCTCCATGCGGTGAACATGTCCAAGCCAGCGCAAGCGGCGTTGACTGAGGGCTGTAAAGATGCTGGGAATGCCTGATCGCGCAAGGATCTCAGTATTGCACACTTTAGTAATACTATAAAATGGTATGTCTAACTCACTACAAAAACACTTCTTTTCAGTCTGGCAATATGGATTCGTCTGTTCAAACTAAGACCGCTGACGACAACGCCGCCTAACTTGCATCATTCAGAATAGTTAACTTCTTCTCACCGTCAAAATAGAAACACACACAAACTCACACACACTCCATAACACCTGTAAGTGCATTGTAAAACAAGGAGCATTAATTAACACGAAATCAAAACTGAATCTAAGAACCAGAACGACAAAATACAGCGGTCACTACTTCATCTCTGATCGAAGACTTTGTAATTATATTCAACGCAAACCACGGATGTACACTCCCAATAATTTTTTGTTTGTTTTAAAAAACTGACCTTGATGTCATATGACTTAACCAAAAGTCAGACAGCGGACGTGATTATGACGTCAGAGCAGCTGAACCGGGTTGATACCCTGTTGACAGTCGGGTTGATACCATGTTGACAGTCTGGAGATTTCCTGTCTAAATGCGCCAACACGCGCTCAATATAATCCCAAGTAATCGGCCAATGGCGTGACCAGTCTCCATAGCTACCTGTACTAACACTGGTCGCTTCGTTTAAACAGCGTTAGTCCTTAAATAGCGTCTGACCAGTGGTGTAGCTTGACCCCTGTACCATCCCTTCTCTTTGTTAACCAACATAAACATGAGAACAAATATAGAGCTAAACAATTTACTCAGACTGACCAGTCTTAACTCTCTCTCTCAGTCTCAATCTCTCTTTCTCCTCTAACTGACAATACCAAAATTTATTTGACCAAATAAAAATTGATTTTTAGATTTATAAACTTTAATTTGTGTTACATAAAAAGAGCATGCATAATTCCTGATTACATACAACAAAAGTTATGGAAGTTTAATCATAACAGTATAGTGAAACAAATAATGAGCTAAAATGAATAAAGCCATCGGAATGTGGAAAATAATTATTTAAAAGTTGAATTCATGTAGGAACGTAGCTGGTTCAATAGATATAACTTTGTAGCCGTCACAAAATGTAACAAAGTTATATAGATAATGCACAAGGTTTAACAGGTGGTGACTGGTGCACCTGATGCAACAAGTTCGTATCTGGTGCACAAATGATGTAACAAGTTCGTATCTGGTGCACAAATGATGTAACAAGATCGTATCTGGTGCACAAATGATGTAACAAGATCGTATCTGGTGCACAAATGATGTAACAAGATCGTATCTGGTGCACAAATGATGTAACAAAATCGTATCTGGTGCACAAATGATGTAACAAAATCGTATCTGGTGCACAAATGATGTAACAAGATCGTATCTGGTGCACAAATGATGTAACAAGATCGTATCTGGTGCATAAATGATGTAACAAGATCGTATCTGATGCACAAATGATGTAACAAGATCGTATCTGGTGCACACATGATGTAACAAGATCGTATCTGGTGCACAAATGATGTAACAAGATCGTATCTGGTGCACAAATGATGTAACAAGATCGTATCTGGTGCACAAATGATGTAACAAGATCGTATCTGGTGCACAAATGATGTAACAAGATCGTATCTGGTGCACAAACGATGTAACAAGATCGTATCTGGTGCATAAATGATGTAACAAGATCGTATCTGGTGCATAAATGATGTAACAAGATCGTATCTGGTGCACAAATGATGTAACAAGATCGTATCTGGTGCACAAATGATGTAACAAGATCGTATCTGATGCACAAATGATGTAACAAGATCGTATCTGGTGCACACATGATGTAACAAGATCGTATCTGGTGCACAAATGATGTAACAAGATCGTATCTGGTGCACAAATGATGTAACAAGATCGTATCTGGTGCACAAATGATGTAACAAGATCGTATCTGGTGCACAAATGATGTAACAAGATCGTATCTGGTGCACAAACGATGTAACAAGATCGTATCTGGTGCATAAATGATGTAACAAGATCGTATCTGGTGCATAAATGATGTAACAAGATCGTATCTGGTGCACAAATGATGTAACAAGATCGTATCTGGTGCACAAATGATGTAACAAGATCGTATCTGGTGCACAAATGATGTAACAAGATCATATCTGGTGCACAAAAGATGTAACAAGATCGTATCTGGTGCATAAATGATGTAACAAGATCGTATCTGGTGCACAAATGATGTAACAAGATCGTATCTGGTGCACAAATGATGTAACAAAATCGTATCTGGTGCACAAATGATGTAACAAAATCGTATCTGGTGCACAAATGATGTAACAAGATCGTATCTGGTGCACAAATGATGTAACAAGATCGTATCTGGTGCATAAATGATGTAACAAGATCGTATCTGGTGCACAAATGATGTAACAAGATCGTATCTGATGCACAAATGATGTAACAAGATCGTATCTGGTGCACACATGATGTAACAAGATCGTATCTGGTGCACAAATGATGTAACAAGATCGTATGTGGTGCACAAATGATGTATTAAGATCGTATCGTATCTGGTGTACAAATGATGTTATGAGCTAAAAGATGGCGAAAAACATGCACAAAGGTTGTAGAATGTCATGAAATCTCTGCCTGTCTGGGGCATAGGCTATCAAGCAGCTTCTTCTGCTCAGGGTTACTCCCTCGAACAGTCCTCTTGTTCTATCCAGCCGCTTGGCATCTGCCTCCAAATCGTGGCGTCTTGTATATCTGGGAAGTCACCTCTTCCTCTTGCGTTGGAGGTCCAAGGTGAGGGTTTGCGTTTTTTTTTTTGGATGCTGGCTTGCGAAGGGTGTAGCCTATCCATCTCCAGCGTCTCTGAAGGATATCTTCTTCAATGGGCTGCTGCTTGGTTGTTCGCCACAGTTCCTCACTTGAGAACGTTTCTGGCTAGCGGATCATAAGTATTTTTACGTAACAGGTATGGATGATAACCTGTTGTTTTTGTATGTTGGTTCCTAGAAGGTACACAGTCTATAGCACAAGCATTATTGATGCACTTGTCATAAAGAGATCGTATCTGGTGCACTAAAAAGGTAATAGGGTAAAAAACAACAACAGAGAGCGGGTAAGTATACTGTTACTAAAATTTTCGGGCCCGAAAAATGAGAGCGCGTGTGTGTTTGGGGCGCATTATGAAGTGGGTCTTTCTAAATCAAGTCAAATGTTTATGTGGGTGAAATGGCGATGCGCAGGTAATAAAAAATATGGGTTCCTAGGAGCGAAAGAGAGAGGGAGAGAGAAAGAGAGCGAAAGAGAGAGGGAGAGAGAAAGAGAGCCAAAGAGAGAGGGAGAGAGAAAGATAGCAAAAGACAGAGGGAGAGAGAAAGAGAGCGAAAGAGAGAGGGAGAGAGAAAGAGAGCCAAAGAGAGAGGGAGAGAAAAAGAGAGCGAAAGAGAGAGGAAAGAGAAAGAGAGCGAAAGAGAGAGGAAAGAGAAAGAGAGCGAAAGAGAGAGGGAGAGAAAAAGAGAGCGAAAGAGAGAGGGAGAGAGAAAGAGAGCAAAAGAGAGAGGGAAAGAGAAAGAGAGCGAAAGAGAGAGGGAGAGAGAAAGAGAGCGAAAGAGAGAGGGAGAGAGAAAGAGAGCGAAAGAGAGAGGGAGAGAGAAAGAGAGCGAAAAAGAGAGAAAAAGAGAGTGGACGTGAAATTTCATTGTAAGAGTTATACCAATTAAAAATGTTTGCTAGGTTGATCGTTAAAATGAGGTCTGTTAATTAAAATGAAAAAATAAAATAAAATAGGGGGCGTGCCGGCCTTAATAAACAATAAAAGCCTGGAAACCAAGCAACAAGCGTAGCCGGTGCGTATTGCTAGTGATAAATCTGTGCGATTAGAAATATCTTTATCAAACGTTTTAGTTTAGCGCAATTTCATGCTTTCAGCTTTCTCCATGCGCTATGAACCTATCACTTGTCTGGACCAGTTGGGAAACTGGTCGTGAAGGGGGTGGTGGATGGGGGGTATTAAGGTGAATATTTGCGTGATCGGAACGAGTTGAATTCGAACTAAGGTCTCAGGCCTCCTCAGGGGGACTAATTCAACCTATACCACCACATCTGTGAAGTACGATTTCTTTCCCTTGTTTGACATCAAACAAAATAATTACCAATTGGTGGACTATTTTTTTAAAATTGGTTCTTGTTTTGTCAGTAACTAGAAGTAATTGTGCAAAATTTAAACATAAACCGAGATCCCGAGATTGGTTGTCGAGGAAATACCGTATATATAACCCATACGAGACAGAGCGTGCGGATGTAACCTTGATGATATTATGTTTTTTTTTTGGTTGTTAATTTTTTTTCCTATGTTTAATATTATTGTACAGATCAAAGAAAAGTTTCATGACATAATGCTATGCGTAGACAAAAATTATTGTTTTCATTAGAGCATCACTAGAACAGCTAACTTTGTTTTAACCACTCGCTTGTGCTCCTTTATCTGCGACCATGGACTTTAATAATTGCTGATGAGTGTAAGTGATCATGAACTATATACAACTTCTCAATAACCTTGACTACTCAAAAGTATTATAAGGTCTGGACGTGGATGCGTTAACCTGTTTGTCTTGTGTGTTATTGTAAGTGAAAGTAAACAAACAATATTAAAAGCTAAACCAATTTTAAAAACAAATTGTGTTTCAATCTAAAAATTAAAATAATATTCTTTTTTGTCCATCATCAATACTTACATAGTTCCCATTAAAAGGCCTCACCCACATTTTTATGCCTAACTTTCGGGAACATTGACTCTATATTACGAAGTATTATTTACAAATTCCAGACAATAGCTATGATAACGACTTTCCACTGAGTTGGATAATCAATCTGACGCTTTTGTCTTTTTTTCCTATGTTTAATATTATTGTAAATATCAACTTGAAAAGTTTCATGAATTAATGCTATGAGTAAACAGGAATTTTTGATTCTTTATTGGTAAATTGTTATTGTACACTTAACACAGTCGCCTATAGTGTCTAACTCTAAAACAAATTCTTTGTCCATCATCAATATCTACATGGTTCACAGTAAAAGTTTTGTATTACTTTCTGCAAATGCGGATGTCGAATAGATATTATAACTTATGTAGTACAACATATATTAGAAAGCACTGATTGACTCACTGATCGGCTTACAATATATTTATTGAGTATAAAATAATAGCACACTGGCTAATCCAGCCATAAATCAATAAACAATACTTCCACAATCACTTGTAAGATCCACTGGAATGTATCAAGTACACTTAATGACAACATTCAGTAATGCGTTTAAACAATATAAATCATACGTCCCTTCTCTCCTAGGACCAGAGTAACTGCTGATGTCTGACCACATGGGGAGATCCAAAACGAGAGTTGACCGATATTATAACGAGACTTGGTCGAGACTTCCATGTGAAATCTGAAAACTAAGTGTTCTTAGTGAACATTCAGAGTGATTCTCAAACAATGCTGTGACAGGGAGCAGCGGCTAAAATCTGATTCCCGAACCCGGACCGACGTATGCTACTGAATTACAGAAAGAAGCTTCAGGGACTCAACACAGTGGCGTCTCTAGGATGGGTGTCACCCGGGGCGGTCCGAATCTCCCCCCTCAGTAACATAACTAACTTAACATACAAAGTAAAGTGTTAAGACAACTAAAATAAATAAAACTAGTCGACCCACGGCGTAGCATACGGCCGCTATTTTGCAGGGCCGACCTTAGGCCACTGCAACCTATGCGACCACAGTGGGCTCCACACTTTCATAGGATCCGCGCTAATTGTAGGTGTAAAAAAATAAAATTAAACCATTTTATAACTCATAAAAGATTTCCCGCGGCCGCCTGATTTACCAGGAGCTCCTGGAAAACTCCTGAAATTGCAAAGTATACGAAAAAGTCCATGAAATCTTCGGAAAGTATTAAAATCTTTTTAAAACTTATAATAATCTCCTGAAATATAGACAAAAATTGTCATTTTGGAGTGTCATTCAATATGGAAAACGCTAATCCTACGCATGATATAAAAAAAAAAAAGGCATTATGCAATACCCGTGCTTGTGGAATCTGGTGAAAGAAGCTTCTCGCGCCTCAAACTAATAAAGAATTACTCGAGGTCAACAATTAACTAGATAGATTGAAACATTTGGTAATTCTTGCTATTGAGCGTGATCTAAGGCCTTGTCTTTATTTCTGAAGCACATGATAGCTACTAACATCATAACTTTCAAAACCTAATTTTTTTTCTGCAAGGCTAGAAGCAGATAACTGTCTTAAAAAGAGACATGAAAAAGACGAATTTTAAACGGAGAGATATTAAGAGAAATAATTTATTATTGTAATCTGTAAATTATTTTACCACTTAAGCTTAAACAAAACAAAAAATCGATATTTTTATATGTGTATTTAACTAGAGTAACAAAAATTCTATTTACTCAAACTAGACAAATTAGCCTTCTTATACGTATTTTTTTTAAAATCTATTTCACACTCTGTAAGCCACAACCCTTTGTCTGTAATTTTATAGAATATAGAGTGGCCCATGGGCGTAGCCAGGATTTTTTTCGGGGGGGGGGGGGTAGGGGGGGCATTTTTTTCTTCTCCCCCCGCCCCCCCTCCCGCGAAAAAAATATGTGTATGTATGTATGTGTGTGTGTGTGTGTACATAATCTTTATTACATTCTGACCCTTCATTCTTTCGGAACACGTTTATTGTGCCCTAGAAAAGGTTCTTCCTGTAGTTAGTGGAAAAATTGTTGACTCCCCGTCATTGCCAGCAAGGGGGTCTGGGGGAGCGCTAGGAGCTCCCCTAGCGCGGGGCGTAGCCCCGCCGCTAAAAACACTATTTTTGGTATTGAATGCCAATAAAATGCATATTCTGAGGTATCTACAGTGCCTTTTCTTGCTATTAAAAAGTCTTATTTCAAAAACCTAGTGTGCTTTTTTTACTGACTTAGACCCTCCCGAGCCGTTCGGCGCATTTGCCGTCAAGCTGTTTTCATAAAAATCTGTCACTGGTAATGTCTGAAGCCTCTTCCCACCTTCTCTTAGGACCTCCATGAATGTGTGGAGCCAAGTTGTTCTAGGATGTCATCCCAACTCTTATTATGCGTAATTCATTTTGTCGGAGAACATGTCCCGCAAACCTCATGCGTCGCTTTGTCAAAATCTTACTAAGGGGTCGACTTCCCATTCGGCATAGGATTTCCTTAATTTAGACCCGATCTCTATAACTGACTCCTAAAATCTTTTAGCCATCTTTGATGAGCCACATTTAGTGTTTTCAATTTCGGCAGATGACTATTCACTGCACTTTATTAATGGAGCCCCGCCAATGGTAGAAATGTGTAACCTCTCTTGAATACGGTCTTGGAATTAGGTGACTGCAGTCTGCTTTAGATTTATATTAAAAAGGGGGGTTTTAACTCAAAACCCCTTTGGCTACGCTCATAGATTTTAGAGTAATTTGCTTTTATTATTGAAGATTTATTTTTTAGCTTCAAACTCCACTGGAGGGGAGTTTAAACCTAATACTGAGTCAAAACCCATTTAGCTACGCTCATAATATTTTGAGTGCACAATTTGTTTTTTTTTATATTGAAAAGGGGGTTTATGGTAAATTTTTGGAGGGGTTTTTTAAATCAAAATCTTCCTCAACTGTACTCTTGGAATTTAGGGATTGTCGTTTGCATTTTTTTTTGTTTTGTTTTATAGAACAGGGCGATTTTACTGCAAAATCTCCTGGTAGGGGGTTTCAAACTCAAAACCTCCCGTTAGGGGGTTTTAATCTCAAAACCTCCTATTAGGGGGTTTTAAAGTTAAAACCATCTGGTAGGTTTTCAACTCAAATCCCCTTTAGCTACGCTCATAACATTTTGAGTGCATAATTTGCTTTTTTTTCATAATGAAGAGGGGGTTTATCGTAAATTTTGGAGGGGGTTTTAAAATCAAACTCTTCCTTAACTGTGCTCTTGGAATTTGGGGATTGTCGTTTGCATATTTTTTTTTTTTGTTTTATAGAAGAGGGGGATTTAACTTCAAAAACCCCTGGTAAGGGGTTTTAAACTCAAAACCCCATTGACTGCGCTGTGGCAAGTGATGGTTTAGTATTAAAATCTCACCTAAAATAAACAAAATCAAAGCAAAAAATCAGTCACTTAAGTCCATCTCCCCCATCCCCCCGGCTACGCCCGTCAGTGGCCATACGCTTCTGTTTATTTATCACACGATTGAAGGAAATCACTAAGTCAGCCGACAATCGGACCAAATGAGGTTGACATTTCTTAGAACGCTTAACATAGTCACTACGGTACCAGGAGACTTCTATCATAGTCCTTGACTCACCGACCAACTTTACATCTGCCAGCAGCGCTCTAAAAAAAACTCTCCACGGCAGCGCTGTCTTACTGCAGACGGCTGGATAAAACGTCTGCCGGAAGCGAGACATCCCATATTCCCTCTAATTCCTCTACCCTCTCCTCACTTCCCCGATCCCTCTTTGAAAGCCTCTTGACCCAAGGCTCAGTCCGGAAGCTGGTACTGCAAGAGAAGAAAAACTGAGTGATGCCCCTTTCCGTTTTCAGAACTTGAAGGATTTAAGTCTCCGACGACTGTTCTACTGGACTCAGTAATAAGTTACAATATTCTATTCCTCCCTCTTACAAATTTTTCTTTTTTGAACAAGCCCCGTCCGATTCGTTGTACATGTCAATGTCATTTATGCATTGAAAACATTTTGTTTACAATGAAATTATATTGCACTGCATTTTGTTTCAGGATATTTTTGTTATCATTGTTAAAACGAAATGTTGGTTGAATTTCATTCCTTTTTTCGTAATTATTATTAAGAGCAATGACACGGAAGACGCAATACTCAAAAGTAATATTTATAATAATAATTTGGACACACTAATCTAGTTAACTAATGAGAACTTGCAACTGTTCTGAAATTTGTGTTGAATGAGTACCTACAAATTGTGTTGGCTGCTTACTGACAACTTTATAAAAGATGTGTTGGCTGTGTACTGACATCTGTGATGAAAGATTTGTAGGCTGTATACTGACATCTGTGCTGAAAGATGTGTTGGCTGTGTACTGACATCTGTGCTGAAAGATGTGTTGGCTGTGTACTGACATCTGTGATAAAAGATGTGTTGGCTGTGTACTGATATCTGTGCTGAAAGATGTGTTGGCTGCAGGGCCGGTCTTACGCCACCGCAACATATGCGGCCGCAGAGGGGCCCCGCACTTTCATAGGCATCGCGCGATGCGAACTCTAGGTGTAAATTATTAAATTAAACCATTTTAACTTTATTATTAAAGATTTCCTGGAATTCTCCTGAAATTGTAAAAATATACGAAAAAGGCATGAAAAATCTCCCGAAATTATTAAAATCTTCTGAAAACTGATGCAAATCTCCTTAAAACAGACAAAATTGTCATTTCGGCGTGTCATTCAATATGGAAAACGCCAATCCTAGTCGCGATTAAAATAAAACCGGCATTGTCAACTTTAATAAAAATGTAATAATAAGGCGAATTTTCACAAAAAAAAGAAGTTCCACTGGCATACAAATATAGATCTAAATCTATCCCTCGATCTTTTAGAGAAAAACAACCAAAGCGATATTTCGCTAGTGGAAGTAAATCTAATAGGAAGATTTGAATGTTTATCGGCTTTTTTTTTCAAAAACTACTATCTACTGTAGATGGCTCGTAAAGTTAATTTGACAGCGATTTTGTACTTAGTAAACTATAAATAAAATGCAAAGACGAATTTATTTTCTAATACAAAATCTTAATTTTCACTTATTATCCTTATCACAAACCAAATTAGACCCTCCGCAATCCGTTTCGAATAGGGCCCCGCAACCTGTAGGACCGGCCCTGGTTGGCTGTGTACTGACATTAGTGCTGAAAGATGTGTTGGCTGTGTACTGACATCTGTGCTGAAAGATGTGTTGGCTGTGTACTGACATCTGTGCTGAAAGATGTGTTGGCTGTGTACTGACAACTATGCTGTAAGATGTGTTGAATGTGTACTGACAACTTTATAAAAGATGTGTTGGCTGTGTATTGACATCTGTGATGAAAGATGTGTAAGCTGTTTACTTACAACCGTGCTGAAAGATGTGTTGGCTGTGTTTTGACATCTGTGATGAAAGATGTGTTGGCTGTGTACTGACATCTGTGCTGTAACAAGTGTTGACTGTGTACTGACAACTTCGATTAAAGATGTATTGGCTGTGTACAGACAACTGTAATGAAAGATGTGTTGGCTGTGTACAGACAACTGTAATGAAAGATGTGTTGGCTGTGTACTGACAACTGTAATGAAAAATCTGTTGGCTAAGTTTACCAACAAGATCTATATCTAAAGACCATGTATAGACTGAGTAAGAATATTCTAACTGAAAGATGAGGAGTCTAATGCTATGGTGATCGTGGGTTTGAGATCATGCATTATAAAAGAGAAAGGATTGACGGATATAATCTGTTTGTCACGTGACTTGGTGGAACACGAGACTTTCGATGCATAAGATCAAGTCTTTATTTTTTGGAATGTGTTTATTTGTCGCTATGGCAACAATACGCATGCGTAAAGGCTTACTTCTTCATAAATTTAATGCTAGGTTGTCCTATTTTAAGGAAAACACTAGCACATATTTTACCATAAAAAAAAAACAAGGTTAAGATAAAAACTTACAATGTACTATAACTGTGGCAACGTCGTCGATTTCAAAGATTAAGCACGAGTGCAGTGTTTCACATGACAACGCAAACCCAGTTGCGACCTGCATATTCTTCCGCATCTCGTGCAGACAAAGCCGTTGTCCGCCGGCGGTCTGTTTCAGTTTTCTTTCCGTCTTCTGCGCCTGTCTTCACTAGTGGCTTTCCTTTGTGTCTCAAATGTGTGTCACGCAGACGTTGGGAGAGCTCTCTTCTATGCCAGTGAGGGCAAAATGGCGCCCGAGTTTATCTTTATAGCGCCTACTGGGGGCAGATAAGGTGGAGTGCCCCAACTGTTTAATAGATTAGGGTATAAGTGAAGATTAAGGTGAAATGATATGTGCATAGAAAGATGGGCCCTATTGTCAGAGCCCTACGTAAATCTAATATTAACACTTTTGAAATAACTTACTATTGATAGTGGGAAGCGTGGTCGGGAGGCTATGTGAACTTGACTCGGCTTTGGCCACCTATGAGGAGGGCTCAAGTTTTGACTAAATGCAGCACGGAAAACCTTCCCCGAAATACTCCCTTTCTCCCCCCCCCCTCCACCAGTCCATACCTGAGCTTGGACCACAGCACTCTGAGCATGCTATAAGAGTGAAAGTAGCGCTAGGTAAAAGCTATACTTATTATATACATATTTAATACGGTACATTACGATGGTCTTGGGATCGAACCCCTCCCTCTGCCGTCCATCAGGTGGTTGGGGCTAGGGCGCGGTGATTGTTGTTATTGAAGGAACGCCCAAAACGTTTAAAACATAAAATTGATGTATAACTTAAGTCCTAGCGATTTTGCTTAGCTTTTATTTTAAGGGGCAGTAACCAATATATCATCTACACTTTTTTTTTTCTACGATTTGATAGTTAATCCTTCAATTCTAAACGTGATTGCGTCCCCTTCATTTCCCCAAGAGTGCGCTTTCCTCACTCAGCTTTTCCGTTCACTTTCCCTACCACTAACCCTGGCCACCTCGCTCATCACCTACCTTTTTTTCACGTGCGCCGCCGGGGCGGTGTTGATGATGAAACTAGCCTGCTTCTAATCGCTTGAGCGGAATGAAAAGAGGATTCCCAGAACTCGCGTGGGCAGGTCTTTTTGGACTTTGCTGACTGCGATAAGTCTGTCCCTAGAGAGAGAGAGAGAGAGAGAGAGAGAGAGAAAGTTGGGGTGGGTGGGGTGGCGCAACGCGTGTACATTTTAAAGTGTTGGTGCGTGGGAACATGTTTTGAGGGAGCGTTGACAAAGGGGCGTAAGGGGGTGGTGGTGGTAGGAAGCGGGGGTGGTTTTTCTAAAAGAAGGGAAAAAACGGTATTTTTATTGTTACGGTGATGTTTAATCATCATTTTATAAGTCTCAATTATAGGAAGACCAGGTGTCTGAAGATGTAATTCTACTTTTATAAAACTTTTTTTTTCAACTCGCTCCGCCCGTCTGTCTGTCTAGTACAGCGGTTCTCAACCTTTTAAGCTCGTCGACCCCTTTTTACAATCCCCCACTCTGATGTGACCCCAGTCCCACACACAGATACAGCAATAGAAGAATAGGCAATAACAATCCATAGTTTTGGTGGTCTTAGGCGACCCCTGGCAAATTGTCGATCGACCCTCCAAGGGGATCGCGACCCACATGTTGAGAATCTCTGGTCTGGTACAACTTGGTCAACGTTTCTCTCGGCTCAAGTTGAAACTTTTACACAATTATTTTGTAGCCAACAAAACATGAATCCATCCAAAAATTAATCAATTACTTGGTGATTAATAATTTTGTTTGGAATCAAAAAGGGAAATAAATCAGAACGTATTGAGAAATGCGGCTGTAAATGTGAACTTTTTCCCACTTATATATCCTTTTTTAAAAAAAAAAAAAGATATTTTAGGGCTCTTGTGGACTCCCATCTCTAATGGGTACATGACTTTAGTTGGGGAAATTACAAGTAAAGTTCCCCTTCGAACTATAGAGCATTTTATTTCAAGGTCATCTGTTTTGTTAGCCAACGGTTAACGAGCAGGGTGTCATGTGACCAGCACAACGACCAACCGTTTTTACTTTCCCCTAAGAAAGTCGCGCCCGAGAGAAAACAGTACCATTTGAAAAAGAATACAGAATTGATCTCGTCAGCTTAGTAAAGCAATTTATTTAATAAAACTTTATAACTATAGAAAACCAAATTTCAAACATCCAATGACCTGCAAGGCTGAGGCTTGAAGTCTGAACCTCAAGGGAAATCACTAAGAACATGCAATTACATAAATATCCTGAGGCAGCCTGATCGAGAGATGGACCATGATGCGTATTAACCCTTTATGTAAGACCCAGGAATGTGTTCTGAAGGTCCAACACTGGTGCCTCTACGTAGCAGCCTGGAAATAGTTCATCTGGGACAACCTATTGTCTTAGGAGACAATGAAGTAACTGTTAGATTAAACTGAGATTTATATTAAAAACCTGACTTTAAATTTACCAGGCTTTGCACAGGTTTTTATTTCTACAAATAGCATGCATTTATTCCCTTTGAAATTGTGTATACATCTGATTGAGATAAGAAGTAGATCTAGACATTGTAGCATCTAGAATCTAGAGTCTAGAGATAGATGGTTTACCCAAGTGGTGAATGATTCTGTACAGATCTAGAGTCTAGAACTAGTTGTTTGTTTTTTTTTGTTTCAGTAATGTAAGCTCTATGTAGACTAATAGTCCTTACCAATAGAAGTTGAAGTCTTTTCTGTAGAAAAGTGTAGATCTATAATTAGTAAGGATATAGATCTAGCTGTCTTGTTTTACGTGGGATACATTATTCAATAAACTTAAGTCTTATCTTGTCTTATACAGACGTTACTTCAAAAAAGAAAAGAAGATGATTACGTCTTACGCGTCTGAAACTGAACAGTTATCTTTAGAAATATAAGACATCTAGACTCCAAATTAAAAGAAAATAGTTTATTAGATATAGAGTCTAGAATCAATGCAATAAAAGTAGGTTTTAGATCTATTTTTAAAATGTGTATTCTTAATTAAAAGTATAGTCAAATATATATTTAAGAATAAAATATTGAGCTGATAGGGAGAGAACAAACTGTAATAATAAATGGCTCTAAATCAACACCAATAACAGTAAACTCAGGTGTACCTCAAGGAACAGTCTTGGGTCCACTACTATTTTTAATTTACATAAATGATTTACCAAATTGCATTAGTTCAGGAACAAAAGTCAGATTATTTGCAGACGATTGCATAATATATAGAACAATAAAAACAAAACAAGACACAGATATTTTACAAAGAGAATTAGATGAATTACAGAAATGGGAATCAAATTGGAGCATGTCTTTCCACCCAGAAAAATGTCAGTTGTTAAGAGTAACAAAAAAACTAAAACAAATTAATTCCACTTATCTTATTCATGGCAAACCAGTAACACAGACTAAAAACTCAAAATACCTAGGTGTTATAATAAATGAAAAACTGTCATGGAATCCACATATTGATGAAACTATAAAAAAATCCAACAAAGCATTAGGGTTTATTAAAAGAAATTTCTATAAATCAAATAAGAACATAAAACTAAAATGTTATTTAACCTTGGTTAGGCCAATAATAGAATATGCATCCACCGTGTGGGACCCCTCAACTCAAGAAAACATTAAGAAACTGGAACAAACACAAAATAGAGCAGTGAGATTCATAACAAACGAATATTCACATTTGACTAGGGTAACACCATTAGTAAAATCACTAAATTTAGAAAGCCTTCAGGACAGAAGACTCAAAAGTAAAGTAGCAATTATACATAAAACACTGAACCATAATCTTCAAATACAAAAACAAAATTTAATAAAATACTCTGAAAGACACAAAAATAAAGGCACATTCCTCGTCCCATATGCTAGGACAAATTTGTACAAATACTCCTTCTTCCCTAGTGCTATTAGAGCATGGAATGGGTTGCCTGAGCTAGCCAGAAAAACCAGTGACTTGGCAGAATTTAAGTCATTGGTTAATATGCATGACTAAATGCATGACGCGTAGGACGTAATCATCTTCTTTTTTGAAGTAACGTCTGTATTATATAAGATAAGAAGATAAGAGCTCTCAATGATTTAAATTAAAAAGAAACGCAAAATAGAGTTTAATTATTCAATTTATTAGTCAAAAGTCAACATCTGTTTTTAAATTTTGACGCTGCAAGTTCATGACTTGGTGAATACCATACGTGACAAAAAAAAGCATTAAATGTTTTTTATAATTAAAGCGAGAGCGTGAATGTTATTGTTAATATAACATTGTAAGTTTAATTTTATGTAGATCTAAACCTAGACTAAACACTTTGAGCTTGTGCTGACCTAGATCCAACGAAATGAGTACGCCGCGAGCAATATGATGAATGAAAATGTATGTCAACACGGCTAAAGCCATTCACATGTATAGCGAAAGTATTTGAGTAGAAAAAGTTTTGATACTAAAATTTAAGGATAATTTTATTAAATAATGAAATAGACTATATTTGGTATGTTCGTGTGTTAAAGTAAAAAACTTTCTTTATCTTTGCGAAGAGTAAATGTAGACTTTGCCAGATGTTATGTCATGCGCATGACCTTTTGGTACGCGATATGATGAATGAAAATGTTTGTCAACACGCCTAATGTATATATGTAGCTATGTTGTTGAGAGATCTAAATGCGTATAAGTCAATCTGAAAGAAAAAAGTAAACGGAAAATAATCTTATCTTATATATTACAGACGTTACTTTAAAAAAAGAAGATGATTACGTCCTACGCGTCATGCATATTAACCAATGACCTAAATTCTGCTAAGTCACTGGTTTTCCTGGCTAGCTCAGGCAACCCATTCCATGCTCTAATAGCATTAGGGAAGAAGGAGTATTTGTACAAATTTGACCTAGCATATGGGACGTGTTATATGCCCCTTTCTTTGTGTCTTTCAGAGTATTTAATTAAATTTTGTTTTTGTATTTGAAGATTATGGTTCAGTGTTTTATGTATAATTGCTACATTACTTTTAAGTCTTCTACCCTGAAGGCTTTCTACATTTAGTGATTTTACTTACGTTGTTACACTAGTCAAATGTGAATATTCATTTACTCTATAAACACCTAAGTATTTGCGTTTTTAGTCAGTGTTACAAATTTCCATGAATAAGAGATAAGTGGAATTAATGTGTTTTAGTGTTTTTTTTGTTACTCTTAACAACTGACATTTTTCTGTGTGGAAAGACATGCTCCAATTTGATTCCCATTTCTGTAATTCATCTAATTCTCTTTGTAAAATTTCTGTATCTTGTGTTGTTTTTATTGTTCTATATATTATGCAATCGTCTGTATATAATCTGACTTTTGTTCCTGAACTAATGCAATTTGGTAAATCATTTATGTAAATTATCTAAAGTTCGAGAGATTTTCATCTCTGCGCATGAGTGTCCTTTCTGTCTTGTAAACATACACATAAGGTTTGGGTTCACGAAATAATAATACATTCATAGAGGTGGGCAACTTTTTTCTTGAGGGTCCATACGAACAATAAAGATTATTATTAATTATTATACGTTACTGTTCCATTTAGTACCCAAGGAACATTTATGCCAAGTTTTATCAAGATTAGATAAACGATTTTGATTTCTATTCGAGACATAGCTTAGCTTTATAGCTTTTATATAGCGCTACTTCATGCTTATAGCATGCGCTTTGGTCCAATCTCATGTGTGGACCTGTGGGAAGGAGGGGGTATATAGATGAAGGTTTTCCGTGCTGCCTTTAGGCACTCAGTAAACACAACCCTGCCCGAGTCGGGTGTCGAACCTCGAGCCCCAAGAAAAGCCAAGTTAAAGCGCACTTAACCTCTCGACCACGCTTCCCACTTACATACATACGTACACCTCACTTTGTGCTGTATATTATACATATAAATAGTAATTTGGCTAATCTTAACAAAACAGGGCTACATCTTAGAAGTTAAGGTATAACTATTTTTATTTTTAAAAAAAATTCAGTTCTATTCAAAAAAGTATTTAAATGTGTATAAAAAAAAACAAAAGTTTCACTTTCGGAATTGAAGCGATGAGTCTGTGAGTAGACAAATTACTATTTGCTAATCTGGCAAATAACTACCGCGCATACTAACTAGCATTACACCAACTACTCTAGTTGAGTTGTTCCCCTTTTTTATATATTGCTTATTTAGGCCGGAACACCCAATTCTTTTTTTCTTTATAAAAACGGGCCACATTTTAACTATTAACTTAACATACTATTTAGTCGTGAAGTGTATCTGTCACAAGGAAATTTCACAGCCCGCTCTTTCTATACCTCACTCTCACTCTCTCTCACTCTTTCTCTCTCTCACTCTCTCTCTTTCGATCTCAGGAACCCCCATTTTGTTTTTTTATTTTTTACCTGCGTTTTGTAATTTCTCCCACATAAACTTTTGACTTCCTAAAATACGCCCCGACACATACACGCTCTCATATGTTGAGCCCTTTAATTTTACTGGCACTCTTGAACGTATCCCCCCCCCCACCCCATGGCCGGCAACAAAAAGTGAGTCCTTCGCATAGATTCCCGTTTCCCCCCTCTCTACATTTATTTTGGTCTTTTGTTCTGACAACATGAGAAGAACTATCATTTTGATTTTATTTTGATCCCTTTGGGATGTATCGAAATGAGAATAGATCTACATGTATCTTTACAATGCCATTAGGATCTCGCTGTTGTTGTTTTTTTCAATGTTACAAAGAACCAATCCTTACTCTCTCTCTCTCTCTCCCTCGCTCTCTCTTTCTCTCTCTCTCTCTTAAATACGAAAAACTCTAGATCAGGGGGTCGATTGAGGATTTGCCAGGGGTCGCCTAATACCATCGAAATTATGGATTGTTATTGCCTACACTTCTGTATGTGTGTTTGTGTAATGAGTAATGAGTATTAAAAATAAGTCGACTTGGGAGAAAGAAAAAAAAAATGCTTAAACATTAAAAATAAGAAATTTGCGTCATTTTGTTTTGGTTCTCTATACTGACTGCGGCCTTTTGGGGAAATACCGAAAATAAGATAAAAATGTTTGCTAGAGCTCGAGGTTTTTCGTGGATGGGGGTGGGGGGGGGTCGTCAGGCTACGAATCTGACCCAATCCGTTCTTAGTGAGCACCTACGAGGTAAAAGGAACCTGCGCATGAAATTTGATGCGAATAGGTGCTACATTTTAAGAGATCTCATGATCAACGAATGTGTGAGCCGGTCGGTGGTAACTGAAAAGTATATAATAATTGTGTTGAGAATAGGAGCGAGAGACCGACCTGCTTGCACTATTCAACCCCTTCCATTGGCCATCGTAGCCTACAGAAGACTACCCAAAAACCTTGACAAGGATATCTAGATGTTTCCATTCTATTATTTTCACGGGGGGTGGGGGGGCTGAGGGGTCACTCGTAACTAAAGAACGCATGATGAACATGTGGAACTGTAAGTCTGCTGGCCTTGTCTTCTATGGTTCAGAATCCGAGTTAATGATTTCAATACTTTAGTGTTAACCTTAAGCATTCAATTTTTAATCGATTCTAACTTTTTAAAAGTCACTTTTGCTAGATCAGAACATTCTCAATATCTATAAAAAGAATCTTCCTTAGTCCAGCTGTGTACAATCTGTAAGGATGATTTCGCTCAAAGACTCTGATTAGTGTGTTTAATGTGTTAAGTAATAATGAAAAAAAATTAAATAGAAAAAAAAAAGAACAAGGCTGGAACGAGTCAAATAAAGTAAAAATTGGTCTTTTTAAGACTAGAGAAAAAAAATTTAAATCTTAGTGCGTCCAATCAAAAGTAAAGGCGGTTGGTCGTTTTTTTTTTTCGCAAGAGACCCTCGTAAATCGTGGGTCACAGAAATAGATGACATTTACATTATCTAGCCCTTAAAAAAGAGGGGAAAAAATACATAAGACAAAGTAATTCATTATTGATTTTATCTGATGACTTCACAAAATGGTAATGTCTTCGATTCCGAAGGGTGAGTGAGTTGTAATTGTAAACGTCTGGACAGCTGCTATATAAAATAACATATTTCTTAAACAAAACGACTTTACGCAGCAGTTCAGCATTCGCGCAAATATTAATTACCCGTGGAATTCTTTGTCCTGAGATATAATTTTGTTAAGAAACATGTAATATACAAAAACGATTTAAAAAAAAAAAATTACTCCTCGGCTCCTTTGTACAGCCAACCAAACTTTTTAAAAGCAAAAGTTTCGCTATTAATCTACATTATATTTACAAGGACCCTCACTCATCACTAATTTTCCCTCGTACCGCGGAAGAACAAATATGTCAATTGAACTGTTTATTATTTTCGAGCGGCATGGAGAACTAAGCACCTTTAATGATTGAGACGCAGCGGTTAAATTTACCCAAAATATGTTCTTTTATTCGCAATTTTGACCCAACATGTTCTTTAAAGGCCGCCATTTCGAAAAGTCAGTGATATTAGTCATCGAATTGTCTAGCAAATATTATGTGTTTGGGAGAGACAGCGTTATAAACCGGGCCGTGAAATTTAGATGTAACAGACACTTACATTCAAGGGTTCTGAGCGGCGGGGAGAAATAAAAAGGGGGCTGGGGAGTGATACAGAGTTCACAGACCAGAAGTGAGTGTGTCTGGACAGGACCAATCGTTTTAGAATGCCTCGCTACTGTCCTGCGACGTCACAACCTGTGGGCTGTGGAGACCAAGAGCTCACTGCCGCGACATACAGGTATGTGACGTGGCAACACGCTACTGGTCTAAACTGCCCACAGGCTGCAACGTTGCAAGTCAGTGTTCAGGCCTTCTATGACGCTTGGTCTCGCTTTGGGCGGACGATTTAAGGCAGGCCGCTTCAGTTAAACGCAACATATACAAGTACACACAAAAAAGGGGGGGGGGAGTGCTTAAGTGCAGGCAGTTGTTGTTGTATTTAAAGTGCACAAAGCGGGACATTTTCACAATGTAAGACCAACAGCAAGCCTGCCAAAAGGAAGACATGACTCCAAATAGAAAGGCTTGTACTTCTTTTAATGGACGTTTTAGTAGATCTAACATACAATAAACTAATTCTCTTCAAGTAAGTGTTGCTACCAGCAGTTTGGTGCTACAAGTCAACGATCTGATGTTAACTTTTTTTTTCTGCCATTTTTTTAAAATGCTGTACATTTGATAACATACATTTCGCTACATTTAGTATCTCCATTGACCCCTCCTCCTCCTCTTAACCTCATTAACAAAATAAAAAAAGTTGAGCTCCCCCACTTCTAAAAACAAAGCACAAAAAAAAAAAATAGAGTAAAAATCACACAAAAAAAAATCACATTTAAATTGCCAATAGGCCATTCCATGGAATGTGTCCCTCGAAGCGTGAGTGGTAATTAGATAAATGTTCGTGGATTTATTACAGCTGATTAAAAGAGCAATCAAATTCTTTCTCGAAGTTGTGTTTGTCAAAGTGGAGAGGCCAATGGAACGGGCGCACTTAATTGGATGGGATTGTATTACCACACACAAAAAGAAATAGACGAAGATTGTGTCTCTCTGAAATGGAATGAACATATCGCTATCCTACAAATTGAGTGTGTCATAGAAAACGGTCCATTAAGATTTTACATTAGTTGACTACTTGGCATTAATTCTATTTATTGTTCAAAAATTTTTCTCATGTTTCAGATGTTCCTTTATAGTGTACGATGATGTACTTCCTAGTCAAACCTTTCACAAGACGACGGGGGATGGCAGCGGGTACTAAACAAAATGTACCCGGGACCATTGAGACGAACAAACAACCGTCTAGAGCGCAAACCGCACGACCAGGCAGCCTTCTAATTATATAAGCTTATTATATTAGTTCAATAATAAAATAATATTTTCCGCAAGAAAAAGGAAGATAAGAGTTCGCTATGGGAGTGTAAGAAATAAAAAGTCCAAAGTATGCAAGAGATACTTATTTACTTGAAGTAATATCGAAATTACTTTTTACGAAGTGAAATAATTTTAATCCTCAATTCTCTTATTTTGTTTTTCTGTTTCATTTGGGGCCACCCTATACCCTTGGCCTAGGGCCTCCAATTACCTAAGGTCGGTCCTGCACACACTATATATCAAACAGTTATACACATTATATTTCAAACAGTTATACACACTATATATCAAACAGTTATACACATTATATTTCAAATTTGATAATAAATTCATGAAACTTCTTCTCTACATCTAGGTTTTCAAATTGAAAATGATTCTCGTAGCTGAAAGAACATATAATCTTTTCCTATACAATGAACTCCTCTACATATTATTCTGTGTAGAAACTTGAATTCTCAAGAATCCATTGTGGTAAACTCCCTGTTTTCACTTCTCTTGAGACCCTGACGCGTGACACCACGTGACAATAAGATGTGAAACAAGAGAGCTGCAGCTAACCTATGGTTCTTTAAAGCTATGAGTTAAGATTGCGGCCCAGCATAGTAGCTAAGGAGAGCTAAGTAGACCACCCATCTAATGTTACAAAGTGGTAGGAACAGACCACTCATCTATTGTCACAAAGTGGTAGGAACATACAACCCCATCTACTGTAACAAAGTTGTAGGAACAGACCAACCAACTACTGTCACAAAGTGGAAGCGATAGAATATCTATCTATTGTCTCAAAAATAAAAAAAATAAACTTTCATTACAATATGTAGTGGCTGAGTGGTTAAGTGCTTGGCTTCTGAACCTGGGGTCCTGGGTTCGAATCTCGGTGAAGACTGGGAATTTGAGTTTTGGGTTGAGTTTACCCAAATCTGATGGGCACCTGACTTGAGTTGGGGAAAAGTAAAGGCGGTTGGTCGTTGTGCTGGCCACATGACAACCTGCTTTTTAACCGTTGGTAAAAAAAAAACGAATGACCTTAACATCATCAGCTCTATAGATCGCAATTTCTGAAAGAGGAGCTTTACTTTACTACGATACCAATTAATATTTTTAAAAAAACTCTTATTCTGAAATATCTTAGGCTACTGCAAAAAAAGACAAGGAATGGCATTTTGATTAGATTGTACTTTTTGAGAAGAATCACTACTCTGAATTAATGGAGTCTATTTTCCCTTCTGTCTACTGTTCTGGATCTATGTATTCAGCAGCGAAACGTTGTTGTTTTTCTACAAAGAATTTATTAACTCACTTTGTCTGTCAGTCTGTCAGTCTGTCACAAAAGTTCTACACGTTATGTCTCTCACTCCCCGTTCTCGGATACAGTTGAAACTTGGCACAACTATACTCTTTCCCTGACAAAACACGAATCAATTAAAACATTTGTGGTAATTAAATAATTTTCTTTTATAAAGAAAAATGAAAATAAAACTAACAAAGTGAAGAAATATGACTGTAATTGTACAGTTCTTTCCATTACATAAGCTTTTGAAAGTATTTAAATATATATATATTTATTTATTTATTTTACTTGTTTTACGAATAAACTCACAGATTTGAATGTTTCATTATAACAGCCTAATATAGACAAACATCACTCGCTTCAAGAAATTTGTTCTGCAAATAGTTTGAGGCTGTAAAAGTGAGGGCGTTCATAAAATCGTCAAGAACAATACCCTATTATGGAGGCGCTGAGGCTGAGTGGTAAAGCGCTTGACTTCCGAACCAAAGGATCCGGTGTTTAAATCCTGGTGAAGACTGGGAATTTTTTTTTTCGGGATCTTTAGGGGTTTTTTGCTTCTGAGTACAGCCAGCTCTAAGGGGTACCTGACATTAGTTGAGAGAAAGGCTAAGGTGGTTGGTCGTTGTGCTGGCCACATTACACCATCGATAACCGTGGGACACGGAAACTGATAACCTTTACATCATCTGCGCTTCCGAAACGAGAGCATTACTTTTAGTGGGCGCGGTGGCTTAGCGGTAAAGAACTTGAATGCCGAACCTTGAGTCCCGGTTCAAATCTCGGTGAAGTCTGTGATTTTGAATTTCGTGATTTTTTAGGGTGCCCCTGAGTCCGCCCATCTCTAAAGAAACCTGACTTGAGTTGGGGGAAGTAAAGGCGGCTGGTCGTTGTGCTGACCACATGAGACCATTCTTTTTAACCGTTTGCCTTAGAAACAGATGACCCCGACATTATCTGCCCTTTTTTTTGCAAGGTCTGAAAGGGGAAACTAAGGTATACCGCATTCTTTCAGTAATTTAGCTAGACATACTATATATCTGACAATATTTGTAATACGTTATTAGGGGAGTTACTATTTAACATACACAACAAGAGCATAGATGCCGTTTGCATTATTTCTTTTCATTGTTATGGTAAGGTAGCCTTCCGAATAATTCTGGGGTCCCGCAATTCGCGGTAAATCGTTTGGAAGAGACCAATCGTCTTAGAGGGCCTGCACACTGACTTGCAACAGCGCAACCTGTGATGACTAATAACGCACGCCAAGTTACAGGTTTATACAACCTGTCATCGAGCCAACGGTCTGGGAGACAGACAGAGCGAATGATTAGACGATGTAGAAGACTAGTATATGAACGATCTTTGTTGGGCTTGAAATAATTACTGACAAGTGTGCAAATTTTTTTATAAAGAAATATGAGAATGAAAATCTAAGACAATAACATGTTGTTGTTTGAATACATGTATAAACAACATTTCTATGTTGTAAATTAGCTTTTTCTAGCAAAACAATTTTTATTACAAAGTAATAATTTTTTTTTTTAAATATGCATTCCAAAATGTATAATGCAGTCTTCATACAATATCGAAATAAGATATAAACACAATATAACAATGTTAAAAAGTATCTATACATATAGTCTCTACAAATACCAGATGTGGTTATGCCCCTTTTATTGATGTCTTGTTGCTGTGAATGTTTTCGTCAAGATAAAATACAAAGATTACATTTAGTAGTGGTCTGCAAGTGGAGAAATTCTGAAATATAAATAAAGGGAACAAATAATGTATCGGTGTTGAGGTCAGTCATGGACGTCGAGTACAATATTGCTAATAGACAACTAAACGACCTGCTGCAGACATCGGCATCGCTGGATGTGTCCAACCATGTAGATCACGGATGTGATGGCGTAGTCATGTGAAAGACTGTGAAAGACTGCACCGCTCCTTTAGTTTTTTTGTTTTTTTCAAGTTTTAAAAGGATGAATTGATTGCATAAACTTAACTAGCAAAATATAGCTTTAAAAAATACCTTTGAATAAACAAAGCTTATATAAAGCATAGTTGTATCGATTAGTTTGAATCAGTCATGTAATGAAATATATCTAGACTAACTAAAAAAAGCATTTAAAAAAACAAAAAATGGGGGAACGACCTAAATTCGAGCTCGTGGGCTAAAGCCTTATCAGGCTTCTCAAGCCAACACGGTAACCACTCTGCTGGTGAAGAGCTTTTGGTTGTATAGTTATCTATTGCTTCTATGGTTTTGTCCTATTTCATGTTTGTGTCACATAAGACTCAGACGACGACCTATAAAGGGGACTAATGCAGTTTATACTAGCCTTTCAGTCAAGTACAAGTCCTTTACCTTGTTCGAGATACCAAACAAAATAATTAGTTATCAATACTTAATTAATTAATTTTTTTTTTATGTTTTCCGGTAAATGAATTAATTGCGCAAAATTTCACCTTGATCCGAGATTGGGAGAAATAGCATGTACAAACTTTTACCAAACAGACAGACCGAGTGAGTTGATATAAGCTTTTTAAAAGGAAAGATATCATAACCTTGAGGTGTAAGTGTGAAGTTATTTCCCTTATATAATCTTGGCTGTTGTTTTTTCGTATGTTTTCTTATAATTAAATTAAATCTATCGTGATTGTTCTTTAAAACTCAGGTGTAGGATTACTGATCTGAACTGCCTGATCTGAAAACCACTGCGCGGTTAATCTCATGTGTAGAATTACTGATCTGAACTGCCTGATCTGAAAACCACTGCGCGGTTCATCTCAGGTGTAGGATTACTGATCTGAACTGCCTGATCTGAAAACCACTGCGCGGTTCATCTCAGGTGTAGATTACTGATCTTAACTTCCTGATCTGAAAACCACTGCGCGGTTCATCTCAGGTGTAGGATTACTGATCTGAACTGCCTGATCTGAAAACCACTGCGCGGTTCATCTCAGGTGTAGGATTACTGATCTGAACCCTCCGACATGTAAAATGAGAACGAAGAAAAAGGAGAAATTTTTTCCCATTTCTAACACCATTTTACGCTTATTTTATTTACAAAATCGTGTGATATTTTCAGATTAATGAAAATCTCATTATCAAAATTATTATGAAAACCGATTGATTCGTGGCTTGCTTAAATAACAATTTAGGTCTACGTATTAGAAGATACAAACGTAGGCGTTAAGGATGCTGACATTGTAGAAAATGACGTCGCTGACCACGCTGTGGAAGCTTACATCCCTCCCCGCAGACCCCATGACTGGTACTCCATTCTACCTCACGCGTCCGGAGCTCAGTGATATGAAAGGGCATGTAGATTTTCTGAACTATTTCAAAATGAATACAAAGAATATCTTGTTGAAGCTGGACAATATAAACTCTTGCTTTCAGAATGTGAGGAAACGCCAAACAAGGGAGACAATCCCTTCGATTTCGAAGATTAAGGATGAATTCAGTATCTCACGTGACCACGAGCGTTTTGATATATGGTGATATCGGTAATAATAGTAATAATAAGGCTTGTATTCGAGTCCGAAGATTTAAAACGAATGCAGTATTTCCCGTGGCTACGCAGCTCCAACTGTAACCTATATATTTTGACACATCTAGCGCAGGCATGACCATTGTCCGCTGGTGGTTCATTTAGAAATCCGTTTCGCCCTCTACGTTTGTCTTCTACAGTAGTAATAGGGATGCATTAAACTTGCTTGGAACAGATGTTTAGACAGGCCGACGGAGGGCAGCTTCCATGGGCTTGGAGTTACAAGTATGATTTGATACGTAAAATTATAATTTGAAACGCAAAATTTTGGTTTGAAACGTAAAATTATGATTTGATACGTAACATTATTATTTGAAACGTAAAATTATAATTTGATACGTACAATTATGATTTGATACGTAAAATTATGAATTGATTCGTAAAATTATGATTTGAAATGTAAAATTATAATTTGATAAGTAAAATTATGATTTGAAACGTAAAATTATGATTTGATACGTAAAATTATTATTTGATACGTAAAATTATGATTTGATACGTAAAATTATGATTTGATACGTAAAATTATATAATCTGAAACTTAAAATTATGATTTGATACGTAAAATTATGATTTGAAACGTAAAATTATGATTTGAACAGTAAAATTATGATTTGAAACGTAAAATTATGATTTGAAATGTAAAATTATGATTTAAAACGTAAAATTATGATTTGATTCGTAAAATTATAATTTTCAAGGTAAAATTATGATTTGAAATGTAAAATTATGATTTGAAACGTAAAATTATGACTTGAAATGTAAAATTATGATTTGTAATGTAAAATTATGATTTGATATGTAAAATTATGATTTGAAATGTAAAATTATGATTTGAAACGTAAAATTATGATTTGAAATGTAAAATTATGATTTGAAATGTAAAATTATGATTTGATATGTAAAATTATGATTTGAAACGTAAAATTATGATTTGAAACGTAAAATTATGATTTGAAACGTAAAATTATGATTTGAAACGTAAAATTATGATTTGATACATAAAATTATGATTTGATACATAAAATTATGATTTGAAACGTAAAATTATGATTTGAAACGTAAAATTATGATTTGAAACGTAAAATTATGATTTGATACGTAAAATTATGATTTGAAACGTAAAATTATGATTTGCAATGTAAAAGTATGCTTTGAAATGTGAAAGAGTGATTTGAAATGATTGATTTGAAACGTAAACGTAAGATTTAAAAGATAAAACTATGATTTGAAATGTAAAAAATATGATTTGAACTGTAAAAGTATGATTTGAAACGTATGATTGAAACGTAAACGTATGATTTAACAAACAAAATATAAAAATCCATTTTCAAGGCAAAGCTTTTCTATGGAAAATAATTCCACACTTATAACTATAAGTTTTAATAATGTAATATGTCCCTTATTTGATATACAACAAAATAACGAATAGCCTCTAATTAATTGTCTATTGTGATGTGCTTGTTCAGACTGTCTTGAGGTCAACTAACGATGACTGTTGAATTTCATCCAATTACTCTGCAAGCATTTGAGTTTTATTGTTCGGGTGTATTCAGTGTAGTTGCTCAACAAACAAACTAAACAAGACATCGATTTAACTAGTGAAGAGATGTGGTCAACACTGATGAACAATGTAACAGATGTTTATTCCAAGAAAAGGCCGCAGTAAAAGTCTCTGTCAAAATAAACACGTCTTTACCCTAGAGAATTCTATCGCTAACTGATTTTCCGGTCTCTAACCCAACATATCCCAAACGTCACTAGTCCCGTTCAATATACGTCTTCTATGGTGCGTCGCTAAATAACTAATACTCTAAATAAGGTGTCTAACACTAATTGTTAATTTGTTAAATTTTTTTTTTTTGCGTAAAATAAATAAAAGTTTACAAATTTCAACTTGATCCGAGAATGGGTGTGGGAGAAATAACGTGTTCAATTATCTAAGGGGACGAAACCTTACATAATTAGCCGTACGTGTAAATACTGAAGGATTAATTTCCCAGATTGGTATAAAACAAAATAATTAGTTAGCAGTAATTAATTGACTAATTGGTTATTGTTTTTTTTTATTGATTCATGTCTAATTTTTTGACACCAGTGAATGATTGCTTAAAGTTTCAACATGATCCAATGATTTGAGGCGTATGATTTAAAACCTGCGACTTGAAACGTTTGATTTATAAATGTATCATATCATGTGTAGGAGCTCAATGGAAACGAGAGACATAAAGAGTGACGTGGAAAGTCAAAGAATTATATTTGTTTTGTCATTAAGCTTTTCGTTTAGCGATTTGACTTTTTAGTTAGCCCACATTCCTGCACTGGATGTCCAACAAAGGAGAAATCGGTATACTGAAGGAAACAAAAAACGAATTGTAGACAACAGCACAGACCAGTGATTCTCAACCTACCATGTCTCAAGCACCACATTATGAATTTCTAATTAATTACAGGTAACGTATATTTTTATTTTGCAATCGATACTATTTAATTTTTTATAATTCAACTTTTCAGCTTGCAAACTCATCATGGACAAAACCTAGAACCAAGACAAGGATCTCGAAAACGGCTCATATATTTTTTTTTTAAAGAAATTCGACAGTTTATGTATATCTTTGGAGGAAAACTACTAGCTGATTCTCAGAGCTATTTCAAAATGAATCCGATGTATATCTTGTTGACGCTGGACTACTTTCAGAATGTGTTTAAACAAGAGCGACAATGTCTTCGATTTCGAAGATTGAAGATGAGTTCAGTCACGTGACTACGAACATTTTGATATAGGTAATATTGGTAATAGTAGAAATAGGAATGCATTAAAAACATTTCTTTGTAACAGTTGTTTAGACATGCCGACAGAGGGGGGGGCTCCAATGGTGGGCAGTGCAAGAAAATCTCTAGTTGACCTTTGTGATCTTTCAAAATATACTAATATTTACAATTACATTTGGTCTAGAGGACTATACATTCCTCCACCTTGAACACACGTATGTCAACGGGTATTCCCGCATGTCTACATCAATGAGTTACATACACGATATACTTTACATACTGTCTTTTAACTCTGGATCTATAGGCATATCATTCATTGTCTTTTAAGTCTGGATCTATAGGCATATCATTCATTGTCTTTTAAGTCTGGATCTATAGGCATATCATTCATTGTCTTTTAAGTCTGGATCTATAGGCATATCATTCGAATTTTATATGCGCTTCGGTAGATTTATTTCTACATGCGCTTAACCGTGATTATTTTTAAGGGGGTGTGGGGATGGGGTCATGGTAGAAAATGCTCCATTCTTAAAAATCTATCATTCATTAGTTATTAATGGCAAAGCAAGAGAGAAAACTAAACTCATTCCATTTGCGATGTCTCCGAAGGAACTTGAAAATTTAAAGAAAGAGTGTGCAATACTGAAATCCTCGAGCGAACAGGTATTCACGGTATCTTTACAGTCCTCAGGCAACGCCGCCTGTGCTGGCTCGGACATGTTAGCCGGATGGAGGACAACCGTATCCCGAAAATCATTCTCTAGGACAACTCGCGTCAAGCTCAAGAAAAACTATTCGCCCCCATCTTACATGGACGTAATAAAACTGGACCTCAAATTAGTGAACATCGATACTGACCATTGGGAAGACATATCTCTAGACCGCACTAGATGGAGAGAGAGAGCTATGGACAGCGAAAAAACATGGGCCTCAGCTCTGGAAGAAAACGTACCATGCGAAAAATGGCCAGCCTCTCTACCACCAAAGCGAAAGCCACCTTAATCTGCTAATTGTGGACGGGAGTGTCTCTCCAAAATAGGGCTCAACAGCCTCGCGAAAAAGTCTTAGAGATTAACCATAGTCACTCTACAACTGGAGGAGGCCAACTGAGTCGATATTATGAGAGGATATCAGCTTCATAAAAAAGAAATTTTATTGATAAAAAAATTTCTTCTTACTTTTTAAATGCACAGTCCTCAAAATAATACTCTAAATGATACCCCTTAACTACATGAAGTTGAGAATCCCTGGACTAGAACTTTCAAACTATCAGATTACAAGTAGTTGACTAAAGAATAAAATGTAAAGCAGACAACTTTAAGTGCGTTCAGAGCAAGGGGGGAAAAAACTTAAGACATAATGCATTTGTCATTTATATTACGTTTTTTTTTAATCATATGCATTACAAGCACTTTCGATTCGCCCATGGCACTTAGTTGTAGAGACCGACCTTGAGAATAGAATTATTATTATCGTTCGGTTGTTGCGCAGTGTGTTTAGTTTTTAGGGACATAAATGAGAAATGGCAGCCTGGTCGTGCGGTTAGCGCGCTGAACTGTCGTTCGGATTTTTCGATAGTCGTCCTGCGGGAGGTTTGGACTAGGAAATAAATTATTGTTATTATTCGATTCAGAAGGAACATCTGAAACAAATCAAACGTTTTACTAACAAACGACATTGAAATCGTAAGACCCTAAAAGTGTTTCTTGGGATTGCTGATGAAGCAAAAGTTGGACAATCTTAGTAGCAACTGGAAAAAAAAATTTTCAGCTCCGCTTTCAGACCTTGCAATCTATAGAAATGATGATGTTTCTCTGGCCCACGGTGAACGAGGGTGTCATGTGGCCAGCACAAACACAACGCCAGACCGCCTTTACGTTTCCCCAACTAACTTTATGTACCCGTTAGAGCTGGCTGGACTCACGGGTGTCCTAAAGATCGCAAAATTAAAAATCCCAGTCTTCACCAGGACGCCAGCCCGAAAGCCAAGCATTTTACTACTCCGATACCCACGCCTCCAGAAATGGGAAATGACGTAATCAAATTATGCGATGTCCTAAAATAAAAAAGAAAAAGGAACAATATGGTAGCATTCACATAGACATATATATATATAGAGAGAGACTGGACGATAAAGTAAAAATTATTATCGGAAACATTTGGGAAAATGTTTGTATGAGTTATACAGCAGTTATGAGCAGTGCAAAATTAAAAGTATTTATAGTTGTTGTTTTTTCAGTCATAGCCTATATAATTGATAGAACCCCTTCTGTATTATTATATCTCTAATCGTGCCTACCAAATCTATAAAATTTACATAATTAAAATAATTATAAATAGTTTTAAATACTAGATTTAGATCTAGTCTATATAAATACTATAGTAAAAAAATACTACTTACTACCAGTACTATACTACTATACTATAAACTATAATTGTAATCTGTATAGTCTAGTCTATAGTCTATAGTTAGTATATAAATAGTCTAGGACTAGATTGTCACTAGATCTATAATCTACACTTATACTAGATCTAGTCTATAGTCTGCATGCATAGATGATAGACTGACTAGTTTAATAGTTAGTAGTAAAGAGTATGAAAAGTATTAGACCTAGTTATTACAAATATTAGTCATATTTATTAGATTTACATCTATCAATATTAAATTAGTCACAGTCACAGTGATACTGAATTATTCTGACTTACTAAAACTGAAAGTTACTGTGTATAATATTCAATTTTTTTTCAACCTTTAGAATTTATCCTTGGCCTATCGTACTACGAACATTAGAGCACGTTCTGCTCATTTTCTTTGACTTTTTTGACTAAAAACTAATTCTAACAATTTGAATCGATAAGACGACCGCCATACATTAATAAAAAGAAGCCATGTCAACAAACATAGATCCACATCACAAACCTATATATATTTGCCTATATTTGCATATGTCTATGATTATGAAATAAAGGCAAAATATTGGGAATATGGCAGTTTTGTACTTTTCAAAACTAAAGATCATAATTATATATTGGCTGAAATGTTAGTCCTAGAATTTATAGCTCAATTGCCGCCACTTTTTTTTCCACATAGATATAGTACATAAAACATATTTGACTTCCTCCAAATAAAAATAGCTTCCTACTTCCAGTCTATATTTATTTATGTCTATGAGCATCCACCTATGTGAGAGTCATATTTCTTTTTACAAAGCTTATAGCACCCACTCTGACTGTCTGTCGGTCTATCTGGTAAAAAGAGTTTACACTTTATTTCTCAAACACCCATTCTCGGATCAAGTTGAAACTAAAGTTATTTATTGTACCCAACAAAACATCGATCGATGAGCAAAACGGTCAATTATTGATTGGGAATTAATTATTCTTTTTTCATATCGAAGAAGGAAAACAACGTCTACATTATTGAGAGATATTGTTGTCAGTTGTAAGTGCGGAGTTCTTCCGGTAAGATTAGCCTTATCTTTTTTTTTTAATTATTTTGATTGCGTTTTTTTTTTAACTCGGTGAGGACCAAAGAAAAAAAAACAATAGTAAATTATCTGTTGTGATTTGATTTCAACTGGGACGTATAGACTATCTGTTATCTTATACATATTCCGTAACAAAATAGAGAATATATTTAAATTCTTCGCGTATCCATGAGTTCATCTTGTCGTGCTAATTAAATAGAAATTCTGCTAAGTCATTGATTTTTCCTGGCTGATTCAGGCAACCATTTCCATGCTCTAGTGTCACTGTAAGAATTTTTGCCACACGTTATTGGAATAAGAAATGTGACTTTATCATTGTGTGTTTTCTTCTTCTAAAACATTTAAAAATTTATTTTTTTGTTGTTGTTGTTAAAACCGGTCTACGTCTAGGTCGGAAACTCCTAATTAAAAGCTACTTTTTTTTTTACAAAGCTTTTATCAACTCTGTCTGTCTGTCTGTCTGTTTGGTAAAACATTAGTATACGTTATTTCTCCGACACTCAATCTCGGATCAAGCTGAAATTGTGTACGGTTATTTCATTTATCTGACATAAGCATCAATAAAAAAAAACATTAATTAACTTACTATTGGTAATTACTTATTTTGTTTGATATCTCGAACAATATATAACTATACAATCTTCTCTAGTTGTAGGTATCTCACTAGCAGAGTGGTTAGCACGTCGGCCCGAAGAGGCTTGAACCATAAGTTTGAAATTATGTTTCCCTTTTTTTTAAACAAATGCTTTTAAAAACCAATTACGGTAAAAATCCACCCAGATATCTCTTTCGTTCTCCCTCTCCCCCCAAATGTCCTAACTGGTCAGATAAGAGATAGGGTCATAGCGTAGTGAGGAAGATAAAAGTATGAAATAACGCTTAAACAAAAACAATTAGTAAAATATTATTAATCACACAGATTTATTATTGTTAGTCTAGTTTTATTAGAAATTTAATGACATGACTGGTGCAAACTAATTGATAAAATTACACTTTATATAAGTTTTTTATTTTAAATGTGTTTTATTTGTTTTTCTTGTATGTCTTGGTTTTCATCATTTAGTCATACGAACTATACTCGACTTTCGAGATTTAAAAAATTGTTTATCTTAGCTACAAGTCTAAATAGTTCATAATAACTATCTCTCTCTCTCTCTCTCTCTCTCTCTCATATTTCAGTATTAATTCTTTTGCAAAGAAAACTACAATCTTTGGGATAATATTATACCACAAAGACTGGAGAGTTCTTATTCCTTGTCTTTCTCTTATAGTCAATATCCTGTTCAAAGCAGCCACGGTGAACGATAATTCAATGTTAGCACGAGCTGATCCATGGCCAACAAGAAATTGTGATCAAAGAGCTACATTATGTTTGTAGTGTTGCCGGAGCATTGTCAGTAAAGATTTACTCTAGACACTAGTTTTTCTAGCGATGTATTACTTTATATATATATATATATACTGGCATTTTCAGGCACATTCCTCGTCCCATATGCTAGGACAAGTTTGTACAAATACTCCTTCTTCCCTAGTGCTATTAGAGCATGGAATGGGTTGCCTGAGCTAGCCAGGAAAACCAGTGACTTGGCAGAATTGGTTAATATGCATGACTAAATGCATGACGCGTAGGACGTAATCATCTTCTTTTTTGAAGTAACGTCTGTATTCTATATGATGAGATATGATAACTCACAACATAAACTCTATTTGTAGTCTGGTGTTACGCTTTCGTCGTAAACATATGTTTGGTCTATTCAAAGCTGTTTAAAAGACACTTGTTACTCTCAGCTTCTCAAGGGCGTTGAGTTTATCAAAAGATTTTTTTTCTGTCTGTCTGTCTGGTACAATTAATGTTATTTCTCCCTATTCCAGTTTTCGGATGGAGTTGTGACTTTGCATTATTGCGCACTGTACCTAACAAACCATACATAATCATAAAAAGAAGCAATGAATCAACTATTTAACGGTAATAATTTTTTTTTGATTGATATCAAAAAGGGAACAAAATCATACAATTTTAGATATATGGCTGTAAATGCGTAATTCTTTCCCTCAGATAAGCTTTTTTTTTTTTTTTTTGAAAAAAATGTTTTTATTTATTTTGCTTGTTTTATTTCTGCATTTTGTTCCTGAAAGAATATGTGCTTGTTTTTCTCCCCACGCTATAACTGTATTTTTGTTATCTGCTAGGTAGGATATATATAGATGGTATGGTCTGGACTCTAGTGTGTCTATTTGTTTTTTTATTTCATCATATATTGCCATTCTTTAGTCTTTTTATCTTTCTATCCAATCATTTTCATAATTATCAAAAATATCTTTTTTATTAAATCTACGTAAAAGAACGATTACCATTGAAATTTAAATGGAATTTTTAAAAAAAATTAAAAAGTTTATTTGAAAATGAGGGGGGAAGACAATGGCAAAAAAAAATGGAGAAGGGGGGGATTGTTTTCCTTTGATATCTACTTGCTGACCCACTGACCATTATCATGCTAGTACTGTTACGATGGACACTCAAATATAAATACACTTGACATAAGAACAATCTCAGGTAACAACAAACCAGTTTAATCAGCCATCTTGATTACTAGAGTAGTTTCCCCTGTACATGGGCACAACTCTTCATACAAATATAACATTCCATCAACATCCCCTCTCCTCCCAAAAAAACAAATTTTAAAAAAAGGAAAAGTTGAAAAAAAAAATACCTACAATCAGATCAACAAAACTATTTACAACAGTTCATATATATAGTTCTTAAACATAGTCTCCATATCTTGAAGGTTTCAGGAGAGTGGCCCTAGGTCGCAGAGAGTACTGGTGAGTGTTTTCGGCGTTGGGCGGATTGTTCATACACTCATTCTCTGCATCTGGGAAAATGTCCGTACAATTACTTTCTCTATCAGGAGAAAAATCTATGTTGTTAGTGGTGTCAGGTCGTAGGTGTCTTCTATTTCTTTGGTACATGAAACCATTGTCGCCTTCTATAATGTAGGCACGTTCGTTCACTTTCCGACATACTCTGCCTTGTCTCCAGGTAGTATCGTTTGGCGATTGATAGAAGACTTTCTGCCCGACGTTTAAAAGCTTCATGTCACAAGCTGTTTTGTTGTAGTGTTTTCTGATATTTGCTGTCGCTTCTCTCATCTGGCTGTGGCTTCTTGTTGTGACATTCTTGCCGGATGCTCTCTTCTTGGCAATAACGTTCTTGTTGCCCTTCCAAAGAGCATCTGAGCCGGACTTAAGTTGGTATCTTGCCTGGGTGTATTTCTAAACTCTAATAGGGCTTCATAGGCATCTGATTTACTTTCTTTGGATTTTTTCATCAGATTCTTTAATATTTTCACTGCTGCCTCTGCCTTGCCGTTTGACTGATGGTGTCCTGGTGAAGATTTTAAATGGTGGACACCCCATGCTTTCATGAATGCGGTGAATTCAGCAGATGAAAACTGAGGTCCAAAATCACTGATACAAACTTTGGGGACACCATATCTGGCAAACAAGTTTTTTAGTTTTCTTATAACAACTTGACTTGTCGTGTGCAAATGTTCTACTTCAATAAAAAGGTATTGTTGGTCAAATATTTGGAACAAATCTATTCCAACTTTTTCCCAGGGATTTGAACCCTCATTATGCTGTATTAAGCTTTCTTTCTGGTTTGCAGGTTTACTTTGCTGACAAGGTTGGCATGCATTAGCTATTTCTTTTATTCTTGCCGCTATTCCCGGCCAGAAAACTGCGTCCCTTGCTCTTCTCATCATGGCATCATACCCTAAATGTGCTGCATGTAGTTTGGTCTCAACTTCTTTTCTTAATGCTCTTGGGATAATTATTCTCTCCCCTTTCATTAGAAGGCCATCCTCATAGGTCAGTACATCTGCAAGTGACCAATACTGTTTGAGTTCTGGTACAATATGATGCTTGTCTGGCCAACCGTTCAGTATGTACTGTTTCAACATCTGCATCTCATTGTCCACTTTGACTGCATCTTTAACTTTATCTAACATTATATCTGGGAGGGCCAGTCCTACGGTGTTGATAGAAGTGTCAGGAAAATCTTCCTGTTCTGGCAAAGGGTCTCTGCTTAGCGTGTCAGCAATCTGTAATCTGTTTCCTTTGGTATACTGGTACTGAACATCGTATCGGTACAAGCGCATCATTAAGCTTTGAAGCCTTTTAGGTGCACAACTGAGGGGTTTATTGAGTATATTTTCCAAAGGTTTATGATCATTCTGTATTATTATTGTTCTGCCGTACGTGTACTGGTCAAATTTTTCTAGAGCTACTACTACAGCTAAGAGTTCCTTTTCGATTTGAGCCCACTTTTTCTGAGGCTCTGTGAGTGATCTTGATGTGTATGCTATGGGTTTGTCATCTTGTAGTAGTACAGCTCCTAGGCCATTTTGACTGCTGTCCGCCTGAATAGTTACTTTCTTCTCCGGGTCGAAATAACTTAGGGTTCCATGATTAGATATCTTCTGTTTGACACTATTAAATGCTTTCTCGCAGTCATTCGACCACTTAAATAGCTTGTGTTTCTTTGTCAGTTCTGTTATTGGTTGTAGATCTGCTGAGAGACTTGGGATGAATCTTGATAGATATTGTATCATTCCACAAAATCTACGAACTGATGTAATGTCTTCAGGGGTTTTTAGATTTGTTATGGCTCTCACCTTGTTTGGGTCATGTTTTATTCCTGACTGGGAAATAATGTGTCCCAAAAACACAATTTCTGATTTTCGGAATGCTGATTTCTTTTCATTTAGTCTGATGTTCTTTTCCTTTAGCCTATTGAGTAATTTTGATAGGTTTTCGTCATGATTTTTGCGAGCCTCTTCTACTGTGTCCCCCTTTCCAATTACCATTATATCATCCACCACGTTAAAACATCCAGTTAGTCCCTCCAACGCATCATTCAAATGTCTCTGAAAGACTTCCGAGCTTACTTTGAGACCAAAAGGAAGTCTATTCCATTTGTATCTACCGAATGGGGTCGCCATTGCAGTGAGACCTGATGAGTCCGGGTCTAGTTTGATATGCCAAAAAGCTTCCTGGATGTTGACTTTGCTAAATATCTTGGCGTTACCCATTTCAGCCAAAATGTCTTCTAGTGTTGTTAGGTTGTAGTGCTCCCTCAGTAGTGCCTTGTTCAAGGGTTGAGGATCAATACAGATTCTGATACTGCCGTCTGATTTCTCTACCAATGCCATTTGACTAACCCACTCTGTGGGCTCAGTTATTCTTTCCAGAATTCCTCGTTGAACTAATGAGTTTAGTTCGGCTCTGACTTTCTCTTTTAATGCTATGGGAATTCTTCTACATGGTAGGACTTTGGGCTTCACTGTCTTGTCTATTTTCAATGTAGCCACGCCCAAATCACCAAGTGCGTCAATGTTTTGATGTTTGTTTCCTGTGGCTTCCACTTTAGCAATAAATTGGTCTTCATTAATGTGAATGAGCTCCATCTTTCTCAGTGTTGATAATCCTAGCAGGCATGTTAGATCATTTGGTACTACCACATACTCTACATTGAATTTCTCATTGGTCTTTAGATTGGTGGTTACCAACGTAGCTTTTCCTTTTGGCTCCATTACCGTCTTATTCCACATTGTTAATCTCTGGGACGTCGGTACTATCTGGTCTGGGCACACATATTTTTCGTTTATGGTATTGACGTCGGCGGCACTGTCCACGTAAAATCTGACTCTTTGGTTGTTGATCATCATGACGGCCGTCATCCTATGCTTTTTGGGGCCATTCATTGCCATTACCTATTCAGTTTGGAGTGTAACTTCTTCTTCTTCTGTGTCTGAGTCTATATTGCTCTGTGTCTTTGCTTGAGTAATGCTATATATTTTCTTTTTGCAGACTGAGGCGAAATGATTCCTGCCTCCACAAATGTGACATGATTTTCCCCAGGCCGGACATTTTTCCTTTACGTATTCTCGGTTGCCCTTGCAAAATTTACAAGTTTTACTTTGTCTTGGCCCCTTGTCACTCTGTTGATATTCCTTTCTGTATTTTGGACCTGACTTAGATGTTGAGATTCTTTCAACTATTGGTTTGTCCAAAGGTTCATTTCTTCCTTCTCTGATATCTTTCATTTGCCTTTGTGATCTTTCATCTATCCTACACACATCTATGCATTTCTGTAGGGTTAGTTTATCATCTTGCAACAATTTCATCTTTAAGTGTTTACTTCTAACCCCTAAGATAATTCGGTCCCTAATCAGACTCTCTTCTAGTTTATCAAAATTGCAGCTGCTTGCCAGTTTCTTCAGGGCAGTTATGTATGAGTCAATGTTCTCGTCCTCTTCTTGTCTTCTCGTATTGAAGACATATCTCTCATATGTTTCGTTGGTTCTCCCAACATAGAACTCTTCAAAACTCTTTAAAATTTCATTTATTTTTGTCTCATGCCCTTTTCCAAATGAATCAAACACGTCTGCAGCTTCACTTCCAATTATGGTCATTAGTGTTGCTACACGTATGTCTTCTGTCTCTGTTGTGAGTTTCGTGGCCTTTTCATAGTTATCCCAGTCTCTTCTGAATCGTTTCCTATTTGCCGCCATATTGCCTGTTTGCAATAGCGGTTGCGGTACTGGGAAATATCTGTTAGCAGTTGCCATTTTAGCTACTGCTTTCTTATATTTTCCTCAAGATATTCTAGGTTATCGTTTACCTTTATTAGATGTGTAAACCGCTGCCACCATGTTACGATGGACACTCAAATATAAATACACTTGACATAAGAACAATCTCAGGTAACAACAAACCAGTTTAATCAGCCATCTTGATTACTAGAGTAGTTTCCCCTGTACATGGGCACAACTCTTCATACAAATATAACATTCCATCAACAAGTACAGAATCCATTAGAACCTCTCTATCGAGAAGCTAATTGCCAAATGAGATGAAAGTGACAACGGGTTGGTCAACATGTCTACAAATCAAACTGTAACTATTGATCAGAGATTCACCTCGGCATAACACGGGTTAGCTTTAGCTCATTCACGAGAGGCGGAACGAGAGAGTAAGAGAGAGACAGAGAGAGTGAGAGAGAGAGGCAGCAAGAAGAAGAGATGTATATATATATATATATATAGAATAGAAAAAAGATTTAAAAACAAATAGCCATGTTCTTCTGGAGGTCTGTGTGAACAGTTTAGTAACAGTACTTAGCATTCGACAGCTCCGCTGAGTCGGGCATCTATTTCGTATGGGGGATGGCAGCATACCAAAGGCGATCTTTTTAGGCGAGATTAAATGTGGACGGCGTAACAGAGGTGCCCCCCCTCCATAAACGCTATAAAGATCATATCGGGCGCCCTTTAGCGCTCACTGGCAGCTGTTATGAGATTGCTCTGGAAGAGGTAGTTGAAAAAAGCTCTCACTAAAGTCTTGGGATACACATTTGAGACTTTTAGAAGGGCCCTTTGCCGAAGTCAGGAGCAGACGCCGAAAAATAAAACCTGAAATAGAACCCCGCACCCCGCGGGAAAATACGCAGGTCTCAGCTGTGTTTGCGTAGTCACGTGAAACAGCTGCCCTCATCCTCAATCTTCGAAATGGAGGACATTACCATTAACAGACAATTTTTAAAAAATGCATGTTGCTATTGCAGATTTTGAAGTCCAAACAAACGATGACGCTACATTGACCCTCAGTGTTGCCAACTAAACTTTAGATACCTGAGAAGTTTTTTTTTTGTTTGAAATGACACTGGAGCTGGATTCTTTTCTTCATAACAGTATCTCAGACGTAGCAGTTGATCTTCGTATCGCTTACTTAGTTGTCCATATGTTTTTACAAAGCTTATATTACCTCACTTTGTCTGTCTGTCTAGCCAAAAGATTTTACACATTATTTCTCCGACACCTAATTTCGGATAAAGCTGAAATTTTGTAAAAGTATTTCTTTTACCTAACAACACAAGAATCAATAAAATAAACAATTAGTTAATTAGCTATTGGTAATCAATTATTTTGTTAGGTATCGAACAAGGGAAAGAAATTGCACTTTACTGATGTGGTAGTATAAAATGAATTAGCCCAATTTTTAAGCGATTCGCTGCACAGTGGTTAGTCTGTTGACTTGATGAGTCTTGAGCCCTCGAGATCGAATTCAGGTGGGTTTTTTTTAAACATTTAAAAAGCGATCATCTAACATTCACAGAGATACTTCTTTCTTCTGACCCCCCCCCCCCGTTTCTCCCAACTTGTCCAGACAAGTGATAGGATCATACCGTACTGAGACAAGTGATAGGATCATACCGTACTGAGACAAGTGATAGGATCATACCGTACTGAGACAAGTGATAGGATCATACCTTACTGAGACAAGTGATAGGATCATGCCGTACTGAGACAAGTGATAGGATCATACCGTACTGAGACAAGTGATAGGATAATACCGTACTGAGACAAGTGATAGGATCATACCGTACTGAGACAAGTGATAGGATCATACCGTACTGAGACAAGTGATAGGATCATACCTTACTGAGACAAGTGATAGGATCATACCGTACTGAGACAAGTGATAGGATCATACCGTACTGAGACAAGTGATAGGATCATACCGTACTGAGACAAGTGATAGGATCATACCGTACTGAGAACACTAAAAGCATGAAATTGCACTAAACAAAAAACAATTGGTAAAAATATTTCTAATCGCACAGATTTATTACTGTTAGTCTAGATCTATGACAAATGTAATTACATGAATGATCCAAACTAATTGATACAACTACACGTATATTTCAGCCACTCCACCTGTTTCAAGACCTTTTTTCCAGAAAGAAATGAATATATCTATACTAACTACCGAAGTCCCTGTCCAGTGCACCTGTCTTGTACTTCAGATCTTCATGTTCTGCCGGTGTAAAATCTTAAGTCTCTCACAAGGATCTGTCACGGTTCAATGAGCGGGGAGAGGACAGGTGACCTTCTCCTCACGGATCTGTTATATCATCGAGCTGACTACCTCACATCCTATACAGGATTTATAACGCAGGTAACATAAGGACCTAGATAAGTCAATATTGAATGTTCCTACACTGTATCGCGTGATAGTCCCAATATCAACTCACATGTGCTGTTATCCGGTTTACTATTAACTAAAAAAAAATCACTAACAAAAGAAATGGTTAATACGGTTTTGATTAACTCCCTAGGGGGGCGCTCTGAACTGATACAAAATGAGCCTTAGCGTTGCTGCTGTAACGTTGCGGTAGTCAACGTGCCGGATTTAGAGTGGTGAGGATTGTTGTCGAGGCCCTTATCCTCTTTTGTTACAATTTACAATAAACTCAATAATTATAGCTTTTATATAGCGCTACTTTCATGCTTATAGCATGCTCAGTGGGTGGATGGGGTATCTGGAAGAAGGTTTTCCTTATCTTATCTTATATAATACAGACGTTACTTCAAAAAAGAAGATGATTACGTCCTACGCGTAATGCATTTAGTCATGCATATTAACAAATGACTTAAATTCTGCCAAGTCACTGGTTTTTCTGGCTAGCTCATCAACCCATTCCATGCTCTACTAGCACTAGGGAAGAAAGAGCATTTGTACAAATTTGTCCTAGCATATGGGACGAGGAATGTGCCTTTATCTTTGTGTTCCTTCTGAGTATTTTATTAAATTTTGTTTTATTAGTGTTTTACTTTTGCGTCTTGTGTCCTAAAGGCTTTCTAAATTTAGTGGTTTAACTAAAGCCTTTAGGCGCTCGGTAAACACAACTCTGCTCGAGTCGGGTGTAGGTAGCCAAGCTAAGCCAAGTTCAAACGTACTTGGCCTCTCGACCAGGCTTCAATAATAATAAATCTAAAAGCATGTGACAATTGAAAAGAAAGAATCAGAGTTCTAGTAAATTTGATCTAAATACCTTTATTTTCTTATATTTAATGTCAATAGTGTGTATGAAAATTTTTTTTTAAGTGAACGCCACCTTAAAGAGAGAGATCCTGATCGGCTGTACAGCCTTGCGAAAATTGGATCCTGGTGATGTAGCTTCAGATAGCCAATCCGATCTCATGCTGGAGTTTGTATGATGTCAAATTACAAACAACTTAAAGTTCAAAATCATTTTAACGCTAAATATACTTCTCTGTTACTCACAAATGTTTATTAAAGTTTAAACACATCTGTAATCACATAGATGGTGTGGGATTCTTAATTTTACTTTGAAGTTACTCAGAACTGCTGGCGCCCGCCATTCATTTCAGCAGTTCTTCTTCTTCCTGTCTAAGCTCCGCCCACTTGGAATTTTATAAATAAACTATTCGATCATCGCTGAAAATAGCACAAGGGTCCTTGCTATTACGTCATATCTGTGAGAAATCAACACAAAACTCTCCAACACAAATGCTTTACACCAAATAGAAATATTTTGGTCGTTTGTTAAGGCCAATAGGAATAGAAATAGCGTTTAATGCATTGGCAAAAAAGGTAGCATGGATTCCTTAGAATCTTATTATCACTTGTTGTGTCGTCATCATTTTCGGCCGCAACAGGTTATTAAAACATACAAAATCCGCAAAGTGTTAATCATTGACAGCCTTTTGCTTTACCAGCTCGTAAAATTAGTAGCAGCAGGCGCGGTGGCTGAGCGGTAATGCGCTTGGCTTCCGAACCGGGGGTCCGGGTTCGAATCCATTGTTAAGTCGGGGATTTTTAATTTCGGGACCTTTGGGCGCCTCTGAGTCCACCCAGCTCTGATTGGTCCCTGACATTAGTTGGGGAAAGTAAAGGCGGTTGGTCGTTGTGCTGGCCACATGACACCCTCGTTAACCATAGGTCACAGAAACAGATGACTTTTACATCATCTGCCCTATAGACCACAAAGTCTGAAAGAAAGAAACTTTTACTTTTTAATATTAGTAGTATTTGTTCATTAATACTTTTATACTTATACTTCTAATACTAATGAAATATGTACTAGTCTAGTACCAACTATACTAAGGTTAGCATTAAAAATGAATTCCTAATTCCGGACGACAATATACAAATGTGTGATTCCATATTATCCGAGGTGTCAGAAAGTAGACAACTGTTATACCATTGTTATATTGCTGAATCAACGAATAAAGAAAAGTCACACACGATTTTGTAGTTAAAAATATTTAGGTTAGAAATACTATAAGTACTACAAATATAAGGAATGTTTTTAAAAGGAGAAAAAAAAACTTAATTTAAAAAGAAAAACCTAGACTTTGATAAAAGTGAAATAGAATCGTCTGCTGGAAATGTTAATCCACTGGAAGCAGACGATAGGAGTCCATTACATTTTGATCGCGACTCACCTACAGACATTGAGGTAATCTTACAAGATATAATGTCGTTATTGATATTTTGTTGACATTTGTTAAATCAAACAAAGAAAAAGAGAACAAACTTACTGAAACATCATCTTAAAATATTCATGAAATGTCCAGAACTTTAACTTTTGTTATTGATGTTCAAACTGTATGGAATTTTTAGCTAATAACAATAACAACGCTCTGTCACAACCTTACTAAGTGTTCGACTCCCAGCTCGGCATAAGATTTCCTTGTTTGAGACTCGCTCTGTGTAACTGAATCTTAAAATCCGTCTCAGCCATTTTTGCTGAGCCACATTTAGACTTTTCTCAATTTCGGCAGATGACTTCCATGTTTCACATGCAAATGTTGCAGTTGGGATGACGAGTGTGTTGAGAAAGTGTATTTGTGTCTCGAGTCCAATGACTTGGCTTGTCCTAACAGGTTGCAGCCTTCGAAAAATTCTCCCTGCCTTTCCTATTCGTCACGCTACATCATGGTAGGCATCCCCATAATTTGTTATGATGCTGCCAAGGTAAGTGAACGTGTCCAGTTCTTCAAGCTTTGACTCGCCATGTCTGACGGGGGCACCCTTTGCCTTATATCCCACTCGCAAAATTTTTGTCTTATCTAAGTTTATTTGGGAGGCAAATTTTGGGTGTCTCTCTTTCTAGGCTCTTCTTCATTTCTGGTATGCATTTATTTGTAGCCCCGAGTAGTGCAACGTCATCGGCAAAGTCCAAGTCCGTCAATCGGAGCTGTTCATGCCATGGAATACCAAAGGCAGTCTGATTCATTACTCTCCTCATTATGTAGTGGATGGCTAGGAGGAAAAGGAAGGAAGATAAGATGCACTCCTGTCTTTATAATTGTACGTAAATCTAATATAGATAACATCTAGATTCTAGACCTAGAATCAGACCTATATCTAGACTAGATCTTAAGAATTCTGGAATATAGTTTTAGCGCTTGATCCAGTTCTAGATGTCTATAATAAAAGTACCAATATGGCCTCCTTCAGTCGCGAGGTGACTGGATCATCTCATGGAAATGAGATGAATGCCTAAGCATTAGCTGTGGTCGGAACGATGTCGAAAGTGCAAATGAATAATTAAACAATGACACAATGTCCACAAGTTCCCAGAGGACAGGCTTATCTGTCTTCAACCTTCAAGACGCTGTAAATTGTTCAAGCCCGTCATAACCTTTTAGCTCGTAGACTGCACAGAACCTCATAGCAATGAATAAAATAGTATTTCTACCTCTATATGAAAGGATCGTTAAGCAGGATCAATCTAAGTAGTCTACAAGTGGCAGTCAAGTGGTGACACCAACGGATATTCCCGATCACTTCCTGGAATAAGGTCTCTAGCATGATTTAGCAATGTATCCAAATGAAAAAGCGTGCTATTTTTACCTCCGGGTTCATATACATTATAGGGATATCAGACCACATAAGTACGCGATCTGGCCCCATTAACCACCAGGCGCAATAAAACGAACAAGTTCTGTGTTGAAATATTTTAGCACTCGGTTTAAATAAGTGTCTGGCATGTTGTTGCTAGTGGGGTGCGAGAGGTGATTGGGCGAATTCCTTCAAGGATTGAAACCTCAAGTGATGAAATGTTACAAAGCTCACACCAACTCACTTTATCTCTCTGTCTGTCTGGTACATTTCTTTGTACACGTTATTTCTCTGTCTGTCTTGTACATTTTCTGTACACGTTATTTCTCCTACAAGCATTTTCGAAACAAGTTGAAACTTTACACAATTACATGCTGTCCGTAACAAAACATGAATCAAAAGAAGGAATAACCCATTATTTAAATAATTATTGGTAATTAATCATTTTGTTTGGTATCAAAAAGGGAAATAGATGCTGATTATTGAGAGATATGGCAGTATAAGGTGGATTTATTCCCATTTTTACATTTTGTGCACGTTTTCACTCCCACTTTTTATTTTCGGATTAATTTGAAATTTGGCATAATTATAAATATTTGATTACGATACATAAATCAATAAAAAATTAATCAATTTGTTAAACAATCAGTGTTTATAAATTAATTTTGTTTTAAATATAAAAGGAAGCTTTTCCTGTATTGTTGAGATGAATGGTAGTGATTGTTTGCGGTTTCTTTCCATTAAATAAGTTTTAATATTAATAATATCATTTTTTTTTACATTTTGTTATAAAACAAAGTGACTTCGTATGCTGAAGCTACACCGGTATCTTGAAATCTTGCATACGGAAACGCAGCCTGTCACCTACTACCATCAGGCGCAAGTATATAGTCATCACTTCCATCATCTGTCACAAACTATTGGCAAGTGAATAAAGTTATAGCCAAGCACCCCGCTTGTTCATGTGACAATATCGGTGGGAGTGGATATTTCAATTGGTTCCTTCAATTCAATTAGAGGTTCTTGGATATGTGAGGCCTGAGACTTCTAGAAGTATTACAAAACTTAAGGCTGAAAGGCTAGTAACAAAAAAGTAACCTTATCAGACTTTGCGATCCATAGCGCAGATTATGTAAAGGTCAAAGGTCATCAGTTGCTCTGGCCAACGGCTAACGAGGGTGTAACGTGGATAGCACAGGGACTAACAGCCTTTTCATTCCAAAATAATGACATGTACAAATTAGAATTGGGTGGCCCTAGAGGCGCCCTTAAATCGCGAACTTCTTTATCACATTCTTTACAGAGATTTGAACCCGAAACCCCTAGATTTGGAAGTTAAACGCTCTAAAACCCAGCAACCACGCCCTTTCCTCCTCCAACCCCCCCCCAGGATAATGGATGCATCCATAGGATCCATTTTGTTGTACTGTGTGTTCTATGTAAGACAAGAGCGACAAAGGATCCAAATTAACATTCACACCAATAGAACTCTTGGATTCAGCACGTGATGTCTGACTCCTTCCACATAATGACAACAACGCCAAATAAATTGTTTCTTTAAGCTTTAAGTGATCCCACTTTTTAATTGCTTATGTAGGTCAATGGGACTGTACATTCCATTCAATGAGTCTTACTTTCTATAGCGGGAGATTGGGAAAGAAAAGTAAACACTGCATGTCGTGACAAATCCGAAAAGAAACATCACTTTCAAAACTGGGTTCTTGGAACTGTCGGGTCAATGTAAGCACTAGAGAAAAACGGCGAATTCAGATCAACATTTGACCTTTTTTTTTTTTCTATGGGGAAAAAGTTAAGGAAGGTGGAGGCAATACGTTTGGTTGTGTCTGAACTGTTTTTTTAATGTTTGCTTTGTCATCAAATGAGTCTGTATCCTTTTAAAAGTTAGAATTAGGGTTTGGGACACAGAATCTATGTGGAAGGCATTGTTTTACAAAAGTATTATTACATTCACTGGTCTGCGAATAGTAGGTTTTCACTGAACAGTTAAAAAGAAAAAGTAAAGTTTCCCTTTTAGACCTGCGGTCTATTAGGCAAATGATGTCAATAATAATAAGAAGAAGAAGAAGAAAAACTGATAAAAAAAAGAGTTCCAAAAGCAATGAAAATATGGGAACCTAGGGCCCTAGGCTTGTTTATTAAGCGTTTATCTAAAATAACAATATACCCCATTGTTATATCAACCGAGGGGACAATAACAATTGACCTCATAGATACCTTCAAGGCCCTTAACATTCCTAGGAACATCCTCGTTGCCTGTCAGAGGGCGGTACTGCTGCAGACCCACCACATCACCAGAAAATTCTTCAGTGGACACTGATAAAGGAACTACAAAGAATTTAATCGTGCAGACCAAGTGACGTGGCAACTAGCTATTGGTCCACACTGCCCACAGGTTGCGACGTCGCAGGCCAGTGTTCAGACCTTCTATGACGATTAGTCTCGCTTGGACTTCTTTATGTGTCACTTGAAAAGGGCGGTAAGACACCTGGGATGAAGTAATGGACACCGTGGCTCCATAAAGGAATCTGGAAAAATGTTTTGTTGTGTTGACTATTGCTACTGAATAGCCAAATAAGTTTTATGTTAAATATACAAAAAAAAAACACCAGAATATACATTCATGCCATAGTTAACACTGTTCGTGTCCTGGTTAGAACTCTTCTAAATCACGTTTTCTTTTTATCAAATGCAGTTTCTATTTCAAGTACAAGAACTTCAAACACAAACATGTTAGCGGATCCGCGTCCAGACTGTACAACACGGCCGAACAATCAACATGATCGACAAATATTATATTGTTCATTATCATTTAGATGCTTCGTTATATTTGTTGTGCATGTTTCGGATGTTCCTTCAAGGTTAAAGACAATCTACTTCTTAGTCCAAACCTCCCGCAGGACGACGGGGGATGGGAGTAGGCATGGTTTGAACACGGGACCATCGACAAGTCCAGCGCGCAAACCGCACGACCAGGTATACACCCGACGCTCTTCGTGAAGTATACATCTATCATCGAGATACAGGTGCATGCAGGGCCGGATTTAGGTGGGACTACGGCTCAGGGAGCCTCCACAAGAGGGGCCCCCACAATAGAGTGGAAAAAATTACATATTTCGATGGGTCAGCAACTTTACGGGGTTTTTTTAATGTGTTATTTTTTCGCGTTCTTACCGACGATGCTTAAAACCTTACAGTTGGCATCACTGTTGATGCCGGAATGTATCCGCTTATAGTGAGTTCATAATATACTCTGGATTTACTACATTATGTAGACCCTTAAAATTAGCATATTTTGTTACTATAATAAGCATAAGCTGCCTGGTCGTGCGGTTTGCGTGCTGGACTGTCGTTCGGATTTATCGACGGTCGAGGGTTCAAACCCTGCCCGCTCCCATCCCCCGTCGTCCTGCGGGAGGTTTGGACTAGGAAGTAAACTATCTTCAACTCTGAAGGAACATCCGAATTATGTAAAACATTTTACAAACAAACATTTTTATCAAATAATTATAATAATAGTGAAGAAAATCTAATTTCATGTACAAGTACTCTCTTTTTATAATTCAGCATGATTTTAGATATTAGTATTTTTTTAATTAAAATGTGGCTTTTGTTTAAAGCTTTCGAAAAAGTGTAGGGGACTCAACAAAATTCTGCCCCGAGGCTTCCACATCTTTTAATCCGGTCCTAGGTGAACATTAAAGCTAACATAACGAGATCAGGTTTTAATCACAAAGTTCCAAGTCCTTCGACGTATGACCACTGAATAGTTTAGGCCGCTGACCAGTCATGCATGTTAATTACAGACTTATACTCTGCTAAGTCATTATGTAAATACTTAAAATATGTCTGAGTGGAAGTTGGAACCAGTGTAAGTCTATATTTTATAATCATGGCCACTATGTTGTTTTTTTAAATCAGGGCCGGTCTTAGGCCACTGCAACGTATGCGGTCGCAGTGGGCCCCGCGCTTTCATAGGTCCCGCGCTAATTCTAGGTGTAATTATTAAATTGTAAACGAAAAATTCCTGGAAATCTGAATTTATTAAAATCTCCCGAAAACTCATACAAATCTCCTGAATAATAGATAAAATTTTCATTTGTGGGTGTCATTCGTTGCGGAAAGCGCGATAAAAGAAAAAAGGCATTGTCAGCTTTTAGATCTCTGTAATAAAATGTAATACTCGGGCGAATTTTCACCTTAATCGGAAGTTCCAATACTTTATTTACTTTTATATTCACTGGCATATAAATATGCCATAGTTACAAATTTCGTAAAGAATACTTAATTTGATTGCAATTTTGTACTTGTAAAGAATGAATACAATTCAAAGTCGAATTTATTTCTAATACAAAATCTTAATTTCCACTTATTATCCTTATTCCCACCCAGACTAGGCCCCGCGCAATCAGTTTCTCATAGGGCCCAGCTATTGTCAGGACCGGCCCTGTTTTTAATTCACAAGTTTAAGACAAAGTTCCTCGAAGATAATAAAAGGTTATTATTATTATTATTATTATTATTATTATTATGAACGATCACAATTAAGCTGCGTAACACATAACTGACAAATAACAGTAGCTCCATTGATCGATCAATTTGCTCCCCAAACCCTGTTTATTAGGTGACAACCATTTACGTCTATTGAGAGTTAACGCTTAGTGATCTCCCCTATTTTAATTTGCCAAACCAACCCAGAATAAACAGCTTAACTATATCCAAAATTATCCAAGACCCAGACCTGACGATTATTTCGGACTACCAAACTACCCGTGGAACTCAATAAGGTCTAAAAATACAAATTTGAGATCCCCTGCTATAGGTAATGCCAGTACGGAGAGTCATATCTAAAAAAAGAAAGCGGTGTCTCAATGGGAGTGGGTCTTTTCTGGTAATACCACTTGTATGGCTACATCCTGGATCTCCCATGACACCACACAATTCTGGACATAATCTGTGTCAGGGCTAGATTTTTTTTTTAAACGCCCAGCGGGATTTTTAATGATCTCAGCTTTACGCCTGCACGTCATTCGTTCAACTAAAATGTATGACAGAGTATACACACCATTAGTCAATAAGATTAGTTATTGGCACACATATCTCTAATAGACTGTACTCTTTATTTGGTAACTCTTACAATAAGTCTCTTTTTTTTTTTTTGGAAGACCCTTGACAGATAAATAAAAAGACGAAACTGATTTCTACTAATGAAACAATACGTAGATTAAAAAAAAAAACGAAACAGATTTCTACTCACGAAACAATACGAAGATTTAGGGCCTACCTAAGCTTAACCAAGACAAGCATTTTGTTGAAATTGACAGTTGGGTAAGTTGTAAACATATTTTTTAAGTTTTGATCTCTATAAAAAAATTTATTATAAAAGTTAATCTAAATGTTAATTTAAATGTTTATAGTTATTTTAGAAAGGAAAAAGTCGAATGTTTATTTTTTGATCCAAAAATAGCGAAACAAAATGTGCATTTGTCTTTAAATAAGTAAATTAATATATAAATTTAATAAGTTATGACATAATTACGATAATATGGCTGACTACCCAATGTTGGCTTTAGACCTATATACAGTCTCAAGCAAAATTATGTATTTATTAATTTTTTTAATTATAAATGTCAAACTAGAGTTTTCCACGTTTGTCCGTCAAGCTAGTAATTCATTTCTCAGCGATATACATCAACTGTTAAATTTCTAGGAAAATCGTTAGAACATTTTATGAGATCAGGTTTCTGGATCCAAGTTCCGTAAAGTTCTGACTTGAATAGAGGTATTGTAAAATTGATTTGATACCTGTATTTATTTCAACCACATGTAATTATTTCTGAAAGAGAACAAAAAATTAAGAGGTTCGACAAATATACAACGGGACGAGGTGACTGAGCGATAAAGCGCTTTGCTTCCGAACTGGGGTCCTGGGTTCGAATCCTGGTGAAGGATGTGGTTTTTAATTTCGTCATTTTTGGCGCCTCTAAGTCCAGCCAGCTGAAATGGGTACCAGACAATACATTATCTGCCCCATTGATCGCAAGGTCTGAAAGGGGAACTTTACTTTACAAATAATAAGGCGTGTCTTCGAGTCCGAAGATTAATGAGGAATGCAGTATTTCCCGTGGCAAGGCAGCCCCAGCTGTGACCTACATATTTTGCCACATCCAGGGCAAGCTTAAACATTGTCCGCAGGTGGTCGATTAAGATTTTCTTTTCGCCTTCTGCGTCTGTCCTCGGATTTTCTTTTGGTCTCATATGTGTATCCCGCGGCCTTTTCTAAGTGACCTCCAGCTGTCTCGTTCTGAAGCCGCATGCAACCAGGTTCTCTCTTCTATGTCAGCTAAGGCAATTTGAGCGCCTAAGCTGGTCTTTAAAGCGTTTCCGTGGGGCACCTCTGTTACGTTGACCACCCTTTAAGCTCACCAAAAAAAGACTGCTTTTGGCATACGTTCGTCTCCCATACGGGATACGTGCCCTACCCAGTGCAACTGTCGGACCATAAGAAGTCCCTCAATACTGTCCATACCGGCGTTCGCAAGGACATCGTTGTTTGTAGTGCGGTCCTGCCACCGTATGTCCATGATGAAGCACAAGCATCTTTGGTGAAAGCGTTTCAGTAGTAGTTATAGTTGCTTTCTGTATAATACCCATGCCTCAAATTCATACAGAAGAGCAAAGAGAACCACCGCTTGGTAGACCTTGATTTGTGTAGGCAGGCGGAGCGATTTATTCCGCCAAACTCTCACCTGAAGGCGTCCAAAACATTACTGGCCCAGGCCAGACGTTTTTCAACTTCCCTTGAAAGCGAGTCGCCATTCTAGGCTTCCTGGATTTGTGAAGCGGTCTACCACGTTAAATAGCCGTACGGTGATCTCTGGGTCTGAATAGGTTTTATATTAACAATGAACATGATCACCAGATCGCGGTCAACGAATTTGCATAAGCTGCCTTTCTTTCGGTTTCTCTATAAACCTCAGGAAAACAGAAGTCATGTTCCAGAAGTCGACCAATAAAACTGTACAAATACACATTAGGAAAAAGGAAAGGAAATTCATGCGATAAATCGTTAACCACATTTAAGGCATATATTTTTGAAATATATAACTCAGAAAAATAACAAATTTTGTAAGCTACTAAAGGATGAAAATAATATTTAAAAAAAAACAAATAATAAAAAAATTTGCCCCAAAAAAAAGAGGCAAAGAAAAGAGTTGAAGGCCATGAATTCCTCTGATAACACAGCTAATTTTGGATAGCGCAAATTATGAGGTTTTCTTTAAACAAAAAAGGAAAACAATGTAGATTAGTCTAGCCCAGCTTTAATTATATAGTGTAGGACATAAAACAGAACAATAGGAATTCAAGCTGATCTGGAAACAACCAACAAATTCATTAACTATTAACAATTTTGGATCTTTGTTCTCTGTAATGAACATGAGAAACTGATCTTTTTTTGACCACTCGCTAATGCTCCTAGATCTGCGACAATGACTTTATTAATTGATGACCTCCAGCGGGTCTATTACAGTGAACAGTGTATACAACTATATACAACTTCTCAATAACCTTGAGAGCTCAAAAGTACTACAGGGTCTGGACGTGGATGCGTTAACCTGTTTGTCTTGTGTGTTACTGTAAGTGAAAGTATTATATGAATAAACCACACACACACACAAACAAAAACGTACTGATCATGAAGTTTAACAATGTTTAACTTTAATCGTTGTGAGATCAGGAAACTTACTCAGAAAGACGCAAAGATAAAGGCACGTTCCTCGTTCCATATGCTAGGACAAATTTGTACAAATATCCTTCTTCCCCAGTGCTATTAGAGCTCTGTCTCTTTCTGTCTCTTTTTTTTCTCTCTCTCTCTGTCTCTATGTTTCTGTCTCTTTCTGTCTCTCTCTGTATCTCTCTCTGTCTCTCTCTGTCTCTTTCTGTCTCTCTCTGTATCTCTCTCTGTCTCTCTCTGTCTCTTTCTGACTCTCTCTGTCTCTCTCTCTGTCTCTCTCTGTCTCTCTCAGTCTCTTTTAATCTCTCTTTTTCTATGTGTCTCTCTCTGTCTCTTTTTTATCTCTCTCTGTCTCTCTGTCTCTCTCTCTGTCTCTCTCTCTGTCTCTATCTGTCTCTATCTCTGTCTCTCTCTGTCTCTCTTTGTCTCTCTGTCTCTGTCTCTATCTCTGTCTCTCTTTCTGTCTCTCTCTTTCTCTCTCTGTCTCTATCTCTGTCTCTATCTCTGTCTCTCTCTCTGTCTCTCTCTGTCTCTGTCTCTTTTTTCTCTCACTCTGTCTTTCTCTCTGTCTCTCTCGCTGTCTCTCTCTGTCTCTCTCTCTATCTCTATCTCTGTTTCTCTCTCTCATTCTCTTTTTCTCTCTCTTTTTTTCTCTCTCTCTGTTTCTCTCTGTCTCTTTTTTTCTCTCTCTGTCTCTCTCTAAGTGTCTCCCCTCTCTGTCTCTCTCTCTGTCTCTTTCAGTCTCTTTTTTTATCTCTCTCTGTCTCTTTTCTCTCTCTCTCTGTCTCTTTTTTTCTCTCTGTCTGTCTTTTTTTCTCTCTCTCTCTCTTTTTTCTCTCTCTCTGTCTCTTTTCTCTCTCTCTCTGTCTCTCTCTGTCTCTTTTTTCTCTCTCTCTGTCTCTTTTTCTCTCTGTCTGTATCTTTTTTTTCTCTCTCTCTGTCTCTTTTTTCTCTCTCTCTGTTTTTTTTCTCTCTCTGTCTCTTTTTTTCTCTCTCTGTCTCTTTTTTGTCTCTCTCTGTCTCTTTTTTCTCTCTGTGTCTCTCTTTTTTCTCTCTCTCTATCTCTCTCTGTCTCTTTTTTCTCTCTCTCTATCTCTCTCTCTGTCTCTTTTTTCTCTCTCTGTCTTTTTTCTCTCTGTCTGTCTCTTTTTTCTCTCTGTCTATCACTTTTTTCTCTCTGTCTGTCTCTTTTTTCTCTCTGTCTTTCACTTTTTTCTCTCCCTCTCTGTCTCTTTTTTTCTCTCTCTGTCTCTCTCTCTCTGTCTCTCTCTCTCTGTCTCTCTCTCTCTGTCTCTTTTTCCCCTCTGTCTGTTTTTTTTCTCTTTGTCTGTCTCTTTTTTTCTCTCTCTCTGTCTCTCTCTGTCTCTTTTTTCTCTCTGTCTGTCTCTTTTTTTATCTTGAAAAAAATATAATCCATACAGTGACATATTTACTCTCTGACGTCTGACAATAATGACCTGCTGGGGGCATTCATGACAGACTGACTGGCTGTTCTAATGGACCTGTTGATAGGTTCATCTTTTGGACCGCCAGGTTGTTGATACATGAATGAGTAATGTGCCAGAAACATGAAGATCTAGAAACTATAATGGCTATTATTAATACACGAAGACACATCTAGAACATAGTAGATGCCGGAGTTTAAATGAAAAAAAACAACAATGGGTGTGTCTGACCTAAAGCCTACATTGTACTTAAGCACTATCTACCTGGACTATACAAGGAGCCGGATAGAAGAAAGGGGGGTAGGGTGGCGGGGAGGGTACAGCTTCTAGCTATACAACTTTTGCGAATTTTAAATTTCGTGTCCGGTTTGTGAGATAATCCTTAAGTAGCGCTGTATCCGTTAAACGTTGGCATAGAGTGTGTGACTGCATGACCTGGATGCAAGGCGTTGTGATAAAAAGGAAAATGTAAGTGTGTACAATCTATCTCAGAGTTTTAGTTCTTACATTTCGCATGAAGTCGAATTAAGCGATTGTAAGTATATGCAATTAGTTGTTTTTCATGTGACATATATATATATATATATATATATATTTGTAAAAAGAGAGAGAGTTGGTAGGTAGTCATGTTGAAATAGATAGATAGATGGATAGATAGATAGATAGATAGATAGATAGATAGATAGATAGATTGATAGATAGATAGATAGATAGATAGAGATAGATAGATAGATAGATAGATAGATAGATAGATAGATAGATAGATAGATAGATAGATAGATAGATAAAGTATCATATTATAATTGTATAAAATAAATTTAACTAATAAAATAACATTTAGAATTTAATATATGCATTTACCTATTTTTATTACAAATTATATATTTTTATTTATTATTTATGTTTATATTTCAGTGCAATAGATTTAGAATTCAATATAGAGCGAAATTTCACAAGAAAAGGGTTGAAGTTTGATTCCTAGAAGTCCGAAGTATTGCTGCACTTTTACTAGATAGATTTGCACCTCAAGTTCGCAGGGTTTTTGTTTTTAAAATTGTTGTCTACATTAAACTAAACACTCAGAATGTCCAGACGTAAGAATGGTTTATTTGGAGACCAAATGTCTCAGCCCACAAATGTTTCTCTAACTTCCTTCGCTGGAAAAGACAATGCTGGATACGTCAACGACGAGAATGGTTGTCACAAGATCGGCAACGGCATCTCTGTCCTCTCAGACTATGTCCTTCAGCCCGGTGGGGCCGGAAAGAACGGGGATGTTTTCTCGGAATCCGGCATACATCCGTCCGGAGACTCGTCGTCGACGCCCAATGGGGGAGCTCCAGCGGTTCAAAAGCAGATTTCCACAGTGGAGATGAAGCGATCTATCAACCTCTTGCACTGCACGGCCATCATGGTGGCCGTCACCGGACATTCTTCCATATTTGTCTCGCCTTCTTCTATCATGGGTCAGACTGGCTCCATTGGCTCGGCTCTGATCGTCTGGTTAATCGGAGGTCTCATCAACGTAGGCACTGCCCTTTGCTTCGCCGAGCTGGGTACCATGTACCCTAAGGCCGGTGGCCCGTATTCGTACACCATGAAAAGCTTCGGACCTCTAATGGGATTTCTGATCATGTGGGGTTATACAGTCCTGATTGCCGGGCCCTTTTGGGCCTTTCTGGCAAACACAGCGGCCTTGTATATAGTAAAACCGGCCTTCCCCAATTGCCAGACTGAAGATATTAAGACAGCGGTGAATCTTTTAGCTGGCTGGATCATGAGTAAGTTGTTTTATTTTTGTCTTTACTAACCAAATGAACCGGCGTTCCCCGGGTTAATTTTGAAATCAAAATCAAAGGAGTTTTTTTAAAATTATTCTTTAAAGGCTTTAGTTTTTACTTAAAATGACAAGGAAAAAAAAAATAAATTATTAACAAAATGAATTTCTATTTCTCTAGGTTCCCAAACTGTTCCGCGGAACTATCGTGTTCCGCGTGGCCTGAATTTCAGAAAGGAATTATTAAAGATATATCCCGACACCTTTCAGTTTTAAACAACGCCAAAATGTACATTCCTGTTAATGTTTCAATTAAAATCTAGTTTCCTTACTTTATTTTACATAAATCTAATGAAAACCTAAAGTATTAAAACCATACAGAATAGTTTATCCCACGTTCTCTGTCTCATAGAACAGGCGATACTACCTACGACTCTCTTTATTAGACCTCTATAATAAGAAAAATTAATTAACAATGAAATCCACAAACATTAATACTGTCTTCACGCTACAGGTAACATTTTTAAAACGTGTTTGGAAATTTAAAAACAAGCCAAACCCCATTCATGAACGGGTTACATTTTTAAAACGTGTTTGGAAATTTAAAAACAAGCCAAACCCCATTCATGAACGGGTTATATTTTTAAAACGTGTTTGGAAATTTAAAAACAAGCCAAACCCCATCATGAACGGGTTACATTTTTAAAACGTGTTTGGAAATTTAAAAACAAGCCAAACCCCATTCATGAACGGGTTACATTTTTAAAACGTGTTTGGAAATTTAAAAACAAGCCAAACCCCATTCATGAACGGGTTAAATTTTTAAAACGTGTTTGGAAATTTAAAAACAAGTCAAACCCCATTCATGAACGGGTTAAATTTTTAAAACGTGTTTGGAAATTTAAAAACAAGTCATAGGTGATAAATTACTCTTCAACTCACACAAAAATAGAACAATAGATTTACATCAAAGTTGGAGTCGAGACTTGTTAGACATACTACATTAAAATGAATGGACTCCCTAAAGCAATAAGAATGATTGATTTCTGACATGGAAATAACATGTTGGCTGGTTGTTTACTTTAGAGGGACATGGAGGTCGAGTAGCGACGCTTTTAGCGTCCTAACCAACAGTCTCGATTTTAAAACCTGGTGGGGACTGGTATTTTACGGCCATAATTAGTAGACAATGTTAGTTGGTTCGCTCACGTAGCCACTCACAAAGCTTTTATCAGCTCTGTGTTTCCATGGAAGGTTTTGCTGTATTTTTGCACTCCCTTCAGTTGTTGCTACTTTAATCATTTGTGATTGCAAATAATCAATCATACAATATTGAACAGTTAAACATTTAATGTAACAAATCAAGACTTAACACACACACACTTACACAGAAATAAAATTACACACAGCTGCACATATTTACACCTGCACACTCACACACACGCGCACACACACACACACACTTACACATGACACTTATCTGCAAGTCATTGTTTTCTTATAATTGTTTCACTATGGATTAAGTAACCCTTACACCTGCCTTCAGGCGTACCTCTATGTCCGTGTTACAGTTCACCTAAAAATCCTACCTTGCGGGGGATTCCCCTTATCCTACTGTTAACCCCCACGTCACAGTAATCTACATCCGGGATTCCTCGCTTTCTAAATATAGCACAGTTTCTTGCTATCAGAACCTTAGCTGGCCTACCTTTCCGAGACCATGATCGACTGACTAGAATTTCCAGCCCTCATACTGCTCAGTTTGTTTGTTTTTAATATGTTTCTACTCGGCACCTGATCCTGGTCTACTGGGCACCTGATCCTGGTCTACTGGGCACCTGATCCTGGTCTGGGGGTAGCAATTAGTGTTAAAGGACACATTTACACTCCGAGTCACAAATAATTTATCATATTTACATACATCTAATTTTACACACACACATATGCACTCACATTTACAAACGTTTGCACACATATTCACATACAAATTTATTCACATTTAAACACATTTAAATGTACATTTGCACGCATTTGTGTACAAACATTTGCACACACATTTAAAGATATTCATATACATATTTAAACATATTTGCAATCACACATTTACAAATACCGCCCAACCTGTCGAGTGAGATAAATCAACGCTGATAGTGTCCTCTGTTTTCATTAGTGCACACTTGACTGTGAGTTTAAATGAGTGAGTAGCTTAGTGAGTCATGCTTCCTTGTTCTCAATACACAATGGACCTCTCCTCAATCTTAACATAGTTTACATATCAAGTGTTTTTAGAAATGTTCTTGACTCACATGCACACATACACATACACATACACATAGGATGGCTGCCTGAGCGTGTGGTATGCACGCTGGAGTATCGCTTGTTAAACTAGATACGCTACACTTAATAACTGTAAACAACGCCAACACTATAACGCCAGATTCAAGCGTCTATTTATTTACACACTCTCACAGTACGAGGCTACACACAACACTCTCATATGAACTTTTTTACCAAGGGGAATAACTCTACATACTAATAACAAACACATACACATAGACACAATGTCAACAGCTCGGACTTCTAAATGTTCCCGGGTTCATACCCTGCCCGCTGGCATTCTCCGTCGGGAGGTTTGGACTAAGGAATAAATCTTCGACTCTGAAGGAATATCCGAAACATGTAAAACATTTTACAAACATACTAAATAGTTTGTTTCAATAATACAAGTTATCTGTATGCATGTACACCACTCGTGAGTACTATATGAGCCTACGTGGCTAAAGTCTAGGTTCGCCAATTAATCTACTGTATGTTCACTTCTGACACCATTTTAAAAACCAAAACTCTAATGAGTTTGGGTTTTCCCATGCACCGTATTAAGACCACGGTGATGTTGGTTAATAAAAACGTTAGTTTGTCTTATTTGCCTCAAATCTTGTTAATGGAATAAATGACAAAAGTCGGATATCTAAAAACTATTAGAGCGTTTCGACTTTCCGTCTCTTAATGAAATATTATTGTAAACAAGTAATATTAATGGCTCCTAATTACAGGACAATAAAATATTAATAATTATTGACTTTTGTCGTCAGAAAAATAATTAAGCTGATCTGGGGAAAAACATCTGTGAAAAAATAATCTAAACTAGAGCAAAATTTAATACTAAAATGTCAGTGTCACAAAAAAAAATGATTTCACTAAGGCCGTTAATCCCAATTAAATCTATGCTTTTATTTTGCTACTAAAGATTTAAATGTTGAGGTCAATGATCCCTTCTAGTGTTAATTAGCTCCTCCTCCCAATCTATTTGTAATCTTGTCCCTAGGCGTTGGTCCAAATGGCTTAAATTAATGGAAGGACAGAGGATAAATTGCTAAGTCATGGTGACTCGGCCATAACTTTCTGGTATGTCCTGACTGACTCCTGACTCACCGAGTTCCGTGATATCTTATAATTATAAGGTTCGTTTAGGACTAATTCAGTATGAAGCGACTACCGTGACCAACCTATACAGTCAAACACTCCAACAAAGACGTTATCGCATATACACATTTTTGAAGTTTGGTATGATGTGGCATCGATGAAGACATGTCTTTAAAAGAGAGTCAGAAGTGGGTAGAGTCAGAAGTGGGTAGAGTCAGAAGTGGGTAGAGTCAGAAGTGGGTAGAGTCAGAAGTGGGTAGAGTCAGAAGTGGGTAGTCGATGAACGCTAAACAAGCAAAAGATAACAAAATCTTCTTTTGAATAAAATATATATATTAGGGGAGGAACCTCATAATCACTGCCATATATCTCAGTACTGCAGGAATAAGCTTCTTTTTTTCCTATATAAAACAAAATTAAGAAGTTGCCTCAAATTGATTAACTAATTAGTTAATTTTTTATTGATTCATGTATTCATAAACCAAGAATAAGAGTGCAAAATTTCAACTAGATCTGATAGTGGGAGAAAACACGTATATAATGTGTGACAAGGGGACTTACGCCATATATATACCGGCACATTTCTAAATTAGTAGTATTTATTTCCCTTATTCGATACCAAAACAAATAATTAATTATCAATAATTCATTAACTAATTGGTTAATTTCTATATTAATTCATGTTTTGTTATAAAGATACAAGAAATAATTGTTTGAGGTCTCAACTTGGTTCACTCTCTTTCCCTTTATATCTTTTTCTTATCCTTTCTCTCACTCTCTGTCTCTCTCCCTTTCTTCTCTCTCTCTCTCTCTCTCTTTCAAGACATTTCTCCCTCTTTATTTAAAGTTCTTTCTCCTCCTCTCTCTCTTTAAGCTCTTTCTATCTCTATATCTCTCTTTCAAGCTCTTTCTCTCTCCCTCTCTTCTTCAAGCTCATTCTCCCTCTCTCTACCTCTCTATTTCAAGCTCTTTCTCTCTCTCTTTCTTTCCTTTTTATTCCAATCATATTCCTTCTCCATTGCTTCAATTCTCTTTCTCTCTTTCACCTCTCTCTCTATACATGTTCTTCTCCCTTTTCTCTTTTTATTCTTTTTGTTTTCTATTTATCTCTCTTTCAATTTTGTTTTGTACGTTTTCCAATCCAAATTGTTTTTCTTTCATTCTTAAGATACTCCTCGGTCAATCTATCTTTCATATCCTGGTCACTTGGTCCATTATTCGGTCATCTACCTCTTCCAAGTGAAATCACAGAAATCTCGTTAAAATTTTATCCCCCCCCGCCCTTCTCCTTGAGATTGCACTAAACAGCAATAAAATAAAATATCTGAACTCTTAATACGCATTACTCATACAAATTCAATATTACTTTCACAAGCGGGTCGCCCGGGGCGACATGATTTCTGTCCGTAAGAATCATCAATCCACATTTTTTAATCGCGGGTCTTATGGGTATTGCTGTCTTGTCTTGCCCCGCCCCCTCCCGTTTCCCCAGGCCACAGCACAGTCTCAATGTCGCATTTGTTTACGACGCTGTGATAGAACAGAGTATCATCTAACATGCATCTCTTAGCGACAATTTTGCGACATTGACTACGGGGAAGGCAATTCACTGATTTTATTATGTATTCATGAATGTTAGTTATATAACTAGCTTTGTGGGTCGGTCGATCTGATCAAATCTTTCCCTGTGATTATTGAGATCTACTTTTAACGAATCGATAACGCATAATTGTGTGTATGTCGTGGATAATGATACACTTGCGAATAATGTAAAAACTTATATTGATTTTATTAGAACTACAAAATGAAACTAGAGATTACTAGAAGGAAGACTGACTTTTTGAATTCAGAGGGCCGATCAATCAGAGATCGTTTTTTACGTAAAAATATTCTGGAGATTTATTTGTAAATAAGTTCCCCATTCAGACCATGCGAATGAAAAATCATGTTTTTTTAGCCCATGGTTAAAGAGGATGTCATGTGGCCAGCACAACGACCAACTGCCTTTAATTTTCCCTAACTAATATCAGGTACCCATTAGAGCTGGGCGGACTCTGAGGCGCCCTAAAGATCCCAGAATTAAAAATCCCAATCTTCGCCCTTTTATGACCATATTCTCAGTGAGTAGGCTAACAGATTGTCCTTAACATTCTTGGATGGTATCCACCAATTATATCTGATGTTTTCCGTGACTTTTTCTTCCTGGTATTCTGCTCTGTAGGATTGTGCTTCAAAGGACATTGCCCCTGTAACGTTACCATGCCATCAAAGAGAGTTTGTGTTACACAAACTCAGAGGCGGCCCCCGTCGAAGTCGGATCCCTGCCTATTCGCAAAGAATATTCAAGAGGTTATTTAATTTTGATGGTCAAAAGTAATAATGTTTCAAAGATTCATTTGCCGTTGTAAAAAATGTGTTGTTTTTTTGTTTTACATGTTTCGGGTGATCCTTCAAAGTTTAAAATAATTAACTTCTCGCTGGACAATGGAGGATGGCAACAAGCAGGGTATGAACCCTGCCTTGATGTTTAGTCTTCCGTTCGGATTTATCGATGGTCCGTGGTTCAAACCCTGCATGCTCCCATCCCCCGTCGTCATACGGGAGTTTTCAACTCTGGAGGAACATCCGAAACATATAAAACAAACAAAGAACCCGGGACCGTAGAGATAATTAGTTCAGCTCGCTAACAGCACGACCAGGCATTGCTCTTAACTTAATAACAAACTAATAGCCTATTATTGATAAAGAGATATATTACACATTACGGCATGACATCTGTCGGATATGTACAAAAGGCCAATGTCAGACGAGCGATTTTAGATAATCTTTCAGCATTGATTTGTAATTAAAAAACAAAAAAAAAAGAAAAAAACAGATATATCGTGCTTTTACTTCGATGTCTCAGCACAGTTAGGCCTATCAACAGAGATATCGGCATTTTTATTTAAATGGAACTTGAATGAGGATGTAGATCTACCTAAATTAAACTTCTGATTTAGCACTCTTAAGATCTATATCTGGATCTAGATCTAAAATATGACTTGGAATCATGTAGCTGTAATTTAGATAAGATTTGTGTAAAAAAAAAATATCCTAGATAATATCAATAGACTGAATGCAACATTAAATTTAAAAATAGTAAATTAGTTTTAGTATATTATAACATTGCAATATTATCAAAACGTTTGGAAATCAAAATCTTCACTTTTTAAGTCTAGAAATTGAAATTCTACACCTTAATCTAATCTATTTTAGTCTAAACTAGATCTAGAAATTCTAAAATAATTTTAATTAGAATATAAATCCAGATCTAGATATACTGTAAGAAAAATCTAGATCTAGTTTTAAAAAATCTAGATTAGATCTAAATCAAGATATCATTCCTTTTTTTAAATGTGAGTCACATAACGAGGCTTAATAAACATTACATTCTTTCCATATGACGTCAAAGGAAAATAAAAAACACTACGTCACACGGCTTAGCTAGACTAAAAATCGTCTTCATTAATACGAGCCATTTATCGAGTGTCCATAGACATTGGTGCACCGAGTGCGTTCTTTTAGCATTTCATTTAAAGAATTCATTCCATGTGACGTCAAAGGAAAAAAACACTACGTCACAAGACTTAGTTAGACTAAAATATGTTTTCATCTATACGAGCAATTTTTTGAGGGTTAATAGACATTGGTGCACAGAGTGCGTTCTTTTAGCATTACATTTAAAGAGTCCATTCATATGACGTCAAAGAAAAAAAATTCCATGACCTGACAATAGGCTAGTACCAATACCATAAAAAAATGTCTTTATTTACACGAGATATTTAACGAGGGGCTCATAGACATTGGTACACTGAGTTCTAATAGAATTTATTTAAAGAGGATCAAAGCCGCATTGTTTTTGCGTTTTGTCTGTCAGTCGGTCTGTCCGTCATCTTAATATAAAAAAACAACAAGAACTAAAAGCTATTAGAAATTGATTAACCTCCATTTTACGTTTCAAAACATTGCAATAATTTTAGGTATAAACACAATTGATTTAAAATTATATAATAGATTGTTCCGGATGATTGTATAAATAGTAAAAGAAAAAGCGAATTCCAGATAAATGTAATACCGTTAATTATCTTATCTTATATGATACAGACGTTACTTCAAAAAAGAAGATGATTACGTCCTACGCGTCATGCATTTAGTCATGCATATTAACCAATGACTTAAATTCTGCCAAGTCACTGGTTTTTCTGGCTAGCTCAGGCAACCCATTCCATGCTCTAATAGCACTAGGGACATTAAATTAAATTTGTTGGATGGTCTCGTATAAAAATTAGAAGAACTACAACCTTGTGGAGAGATATCCATACCATACTTAGGTGTTTGCATGTTGTTTTCCTTAAAAATCGGAACATAATATTAACGATAATTAGATTTTTTTATGTTTTAGGTAGAAAATTAATTGTACTGTAAGAGAGAAGTGAGTTAAAAGATTTTTCATAAGAATCCGGAATATTTCGTAAATGAGAAGATTATTTGTTTATTAATTAGAAGAGGGAGTTCAAACAGTTATTTGGCGTTAGTAGATTTTTAAATAAATTCGGACATTTCTGGCGACGATTTGTAATAAAATGTAAGTAATGTAAGTCGATTTCTTTTCAAAACAAAATCCGGAACATTCTTTATCGATTACTAAACTTTTATGTTATGTTTCAGCAAGAAAATTAAATGTCTAAAAAGTGATTTTCAGTAATCAATTCTAGTAAATTATTTCTGTTAAAGCCCTGAACAACCTATTGTCGATATTTTAAAAATTTGTTTTTAAAGATTAAAATACGGAACAATTTGATATCGATAATCAAATTATAAGACGCATTGTCAAATAATATACGTGTAATATTAGTCAATTAAGCGATTTCAAACAATCATTAGGTATAATTCATTTTTTATAAAACAATATCCGTAACATTTTTACACTTAATGAAATATAAGTCAGTATAGAGATTTTGATTTAGCATTGATATGCTATTTACATAAAAAACGGAACAACATATTATTGATCATGTGTTTGTGCAACGTTTAAGCATGGAAATTGAATGTAATATAAGTTTGAAGAGCAAACAAACATTTGTTGGCGTTGATTAGTATTGCACAAAAAAATCCGGAACAATCAATTTAGATACTTAAAACTATTGAGATGTCACGGGAGGAACATTAATGGGTAAATCAGATTTTCAATAGCTTTTAGGGTTGTTGTTTTTTTTATCTAATCGTGACGGACAGACCTACCGACAGACAAAACGCAAAAAAATAAAACTTTTTTTATTCTGATGAGGGCTCTAAACAAAAAAATATATAAAATCTGATTTTTAAAAAAAGTTTAAGAAATTAGTTTAGCACCATGTCAAAACCGGGCTTCACGCAACTACACGAAAGTCGCTGCATAAAAAGTCCATTTTAAAAAATGTGCGTGATATTTACATACAAAGTGCATAAGCCTTTATAAACAAACTTAAATGTTTTCTTTTAATTTTAGCAGCTAGTTAACCAGAAAAAAACATCTTTAAGTATTATTTATATTTGTTGTAAACATTTCCTGTACATGTCATAAATATATTTGACTTGGTGATACTGAAAATACATTGCGTGTATTGATCCTTGTTAGCATATTGTAACATTACCTTCCTTACATTTACGTAATTGTTTTAGAATTGGTGTATTTTTATGAAAAAATCGCTTGCATAATTTATTTTATAAATTAAACGGTTTGCTTTTAGAAAACCAAAGTAGCCGTTGCACCTAAACTTTTCAAGCCGCATTTAATGGTGAAATAATATTTTTCATATCTTTTCTAGTTTTCGAGATCTGAGTGTGACAGACGGACAGACGGACAGACGGACATTTTGCACAAACCCAATAGCGGCTTTTTCCCCTTACGGGGGCCGTTAAAAATTCCTTTTGAAGTCATTTATCATAATGTTTTCTTCTATTTGCTATTTGGCTTTTTGTGTGTGTATATTCCCACTTTGCTACTTGAAACTAAGACAAGTTTTCCAGCTAACTCTCATTTTGTTTGCTATCTCCTTTTCACTCTCATTCTTTCTTTATCTCTTTGTCTCTCTCAATATTATTTTCATTGGATTACGTCTTCCTCCCCCATTCTTTTCTCTCTATTTCTTTCTTCTCTTTTCTCTTCTCTCTATTTCTTTCTTCTCTTTTCTCTTCTCTCTATTTCTTCTCTTTTCTCTTCTCTCTATTTCTTTCTTCTCTTTTCTCTTCTCTCTATTTCTTTCTTCTCTTTTCTCTTCTTTCTATTTCTTTCTTCTCTTTTCTCTTCTCTCTATTTCTTCTCTTTTCTCTTCTCTCTATTTCTTTCTTCTCTTTTCTCTTCTTTCTATTTCTTTCTTCTCTTTTCTCTTCTTTCTATTTCTTTCTTCTCTTTTCTCTTCTCTCTATTTCTTACTTCTCTTTTCTCTTCTCTCTATTTCTTACTTTTCTTTTCTCTTCTCTTTTCTCTTCTCTCTATTTCTTTCTTCTCTTTTCTCTTCTCTCTATTTCTTTCTTCTCTTTTCTCTTCTGTTTTCTATTCTCTCTATTTCTTTCTTCTCTTTTCTCTTCTCTTTTCTCTTCTCTCTATTTCTTTCTTCTCTTTTCTCTTCTCTCTATTTCTTTCTTCTCTTTTCTCTTCTCTCTATTTCTTTCTTCTCTTTTCTCTTCTCTCTATTTCTTTCTTCTCTTTTCTCTTTTCTTTTTTCTCTATTTCTTTCTTCTCTTTATACATTACACGAATTCTCTCTCTCTTCTTCTTCTTCTTCTTCCTCTACATTTTCTTTCTTTCTCATCTTCTTTCCTCTCTCCCGTCTCTCTCTCTCTCTCTTGTCTTATTCTTTCCCAGTTTCTCTTTTCTGCCTTCACATCTTTCTTCTTCCCAAATTTGTCTGTTTACTTTTGTTTTGTTTTGTATTCTTTGCCTCCGCACTCCCACTCTTCATCTGGTGAAAACATGAAAGACACCATCAATGTATTACTTTTGACCCACTAGCAGTAACCCGGCCACACTGGGGTTGGACAAAGATGGTCTCAGAACGGTCATTTCATAATTGATTGTGTGCGTGTGTGAATACATTTTAAAATTATATTAAAAGACTTTATGTGGAAATTTTATCGACTTTTTTTCAATACCTTTTAATACGATTGTTTGATTTCCATCAAATTATAATTTGATATTTTTTACGTGGTTTATTTTATTATTATTATTATTTTTATATTTTTTTTTTGTTTGGCTTTGTTAACAGGTATTCTAACGCTAGATATATTTCACTAGATTCAGGTATATTTTGATTTGCGTATTCTGCTTAAGTAATATTTTTGTTCTAGAAGCAAAATTTTATTTAACAAATGGGGCCATTGTGACTAGTAAAACCAAGTGAAATAAATCTTACTCATACCTCAACAAAATTCAATGTCATAGTCACCAAAGCAGATGTTGGTTCGTAGCTCCAAACAGCAAATACAACTAACTGACGTAGGCGTATGAAATTCTTTATAAAATGAACTTGAAAAAACCAACCTTAATACAACTTTTACTTATAAATTTACACAGACACAGGTCTAACCTAAATATAAGTAGAAACACAAATGAAATGAAAATTTTAACAGAATACAACTCACCAAAAACACGTCTTTATGTCAAACATCTTCTGCTAGTCTTTCAACTTCAAGTTTCACACCAGTCTCTATAAATTACGACAGACCATCTCGTGGTTTCATCAGAAACGCTTCAGTCCACACAACCTAAGACATCCGCTCCCCTTTTCTCAGAATTACATCAGAAATTCGCTCACAAAACCCATAACTTCTTCAATTCTCGTTGGCTTGACAAGAATGCTAGCAGCTTACCTCTCGGTTACCAAAAATTCCTTTACCGCCTTTAGTCGGACTGAACGCAATGTCAGACACGTGTTGCAAGTCTCATTTTTTTCTTTGTTTCCAAAGCTTATAACAACTTTGTCTGTCTGGTAAAAAGTGTGTAAACGTTATTTCTCCCACACCCATTTTCGGATCGAGTTGAAATTTCCCACAATAATTCTTTGACATAGAAAAGACATGAATCAATAAAAAAAAAGTAACCAATCCGACGATTTATTACTGGTAATTCATTATTTTGTTAAATAGCAACAAGGGAAACTAAAACTTCATAATTCACAGCTTTGGATAAATTTGTTGGATTTAGTTCCTTTAAATAATTGCTTACGCTATTTCTCCCTGACGCATTCTCCGGTCAAGTTGATTATTTTAACAACTATTTATCTTACCTTAAAAAAAAACATGAATTAGTAAACAAAAATACTCAATTAGTAAATTAATTATTGGTACTAAACTGTTTTGTTCAAAATCGAATACGGGAAATAACTTCTACATTATTGGTAGATATCGTTTTAAGGACTGGGTTCTTCCCCCTTTAGATATGCTTTGTTTTTTTTTAAGGATTTTTTTTTGAATTTGATATGTTTTTGTTCCCCAGTCACGCTGGTCGTTCTAAACTGTGTCTATATGAAGTATGTCACCAAAGTCCAGACTCTGCTTTCAGCCTCGAAAATCTTGGTGTTGTTGATTATAATTGTGTCCGGTATCTATAATCTGGCTATAGGTGAGTCTACTTGTGAGGTGAAAATAGCTACTTAAGACTTGGTCTTATGTGAGGAGTCTACCTATAAATGATGATTTATAACTTGCTGATATATGTTTCTATCTGTAAATTTAAATGGGAATATGTGTAGCCTGGTCATTGGTATGTCTGCTTGTGATTGATATGTGAATATTCATTATCTGGCCATGTTTGTATTTTATTTAATAGCATTTATAGAGTAGCCAAGATGAGTAGTCTCTGTCTTAAATTTATCAACAAATATTTCTAACTTGGCTTTAGACTAAATTTATTATATATGAATATTGATTGCCTGAACATAGATAAGTCTGTAAAGTATATGCCTATCTACAAACTTGACTTAAAAAGTCACTTAAGTGGGTCTCAGCATATCACCATCATCTTCGTCATCTGTCACTTGAATTTCGTTTTAAGGGTGCTGTGACAGTTCTCGTAACTAAATCCCTCCACTTTTCTTGGTCAGCAGCTGTTTTTAGCAGGATATCAAGAGAGAGGCCGGTCAATTCTTGTACGTTGTCCAGCCAGCTTTTCTTAGGACGGCCCTTTCTTTGTATTTCTATAAGGCTTGTCTTCGAATCCTAAGATCAGTGAGGAATGCTGTATTTCTACTTCGTGCTCCATCCACTGTACCTTGAATAATGTCTTTTCTTAGTGAGCATATAAGGTTAGAGAAAGATAATGTTATTTGAAATCTTCAACACAAGACCCCTAATTTAACTCGATTCTTAGAAAATGTATTTGTTTCCATGAGTTCATTTAACAAAAGTCTATTTTCCTTCGTTTTGTTTTGTTTCTAGGAAAAACGGAAAACTTTGACGCCCCTTTTGAGAACACGACAACAGAACCTGGGAAATTTGCCGTGGCCATTTTTTACTCCATTTTCTCGTATGGTGGATGGCAGGTTATGACCACCTTGTTGGAAGAGGTCAAGGATCCTTCAAGGTAAGTGTTATTACTTAGCCTTCTAGTTCCTGCCCTGCGCCCTTACATTCAATTTAAGTTTTATCAAGTCAATATGAAGTTGTTTATGTCAGCAGCCAAAATTTAGCAGACGTCATTCCATTCTATACGTTGTTTTGGTTTGTTATACAGAAGTAGAGCCTAGTCTGGATGTGATGGCAGTGAGTTCAAGGATCTAAATTAATTTTTTTTTCTTCTTTTATTCAAATCATTAAGCATTTTAATTTCATTTCTTTAAATCCAATGACTAGGGAAGAGGAAAGCATATAATTAGGCTAAACAGAACCAGCCGTGACCTACATATTTTTCCACCATCAAACGCTGACAAAGTTGTTTTCTGCTTGGTCCATGTCAATCATCTTTCTCTCTTATTTTTGGCGGTATATTTCCTTAAAGTTTTAAATGTTTGTTCTGAGGCCTTTGTAAAAGCTCTCCAGCTGTTTCTTCCAGAAGCCTGTTTGGAGTCACGTGTAGTCCTCTATGTCTGTATAGGCAAGATGCTTCATGAGCTGCGTTTCCGGCAAGGGGGGCTTTTGTTATGCGCATTAAAGCCCGCAAATCAACAAAATGATTACCTACACTTTGGTTATTGCGCTGCACGCGGGACACCCTGATTTTCTTTCGACCATATTTTCGGTGTCCAATAAAGATCAAGGTCTATTAAGTAATATTAGTACAATATGTGGGTCAGTCTAGTCTAATGAGAAGGCAAAAATCCAGTCTTTGAAAATATTATCATCGTCTGATTCTCAGAGATCCCCCCAGGTCAGTCTACATCTCCTTCGTCATCGTCATCTCTAAGTACATCATGGCCAACGTCGCCTACGTGACCTTAATGACCCCTGCAGAAGTCATCGCCTCGACAGCAGTAGCCTCGGTAAGTTAAAGATGTTTTTTTTTTGTATGTTCAGATTGTCTCAAGATGTTTACAGTATCATGTTTTGAAAATTGTGGGAGCTGAATGTTAAGTCTGTGCTGGGATGTAACATAAGACTAATCTAATCCAATCATACATTACAGGCGTATTTGTGGCTTTTTTTGGCTAGCCGAAGGAAGCGTCCTCACATGTATATATAAACTCGGACCTAAAGATGCATGGAAAGCGCAATGATAGAATTAAACATTTTCCATGAACTCTCTATAAGAAAAGCCCCGAAGAGGAATGGAAAACGAAAGTAGGAAAGTTACGATTCTCTCACACTGGCGTAAACATAAAAACAAAGATTGGGGGCGTTTGACCGTCTAAAGTTCTGAATCTGAATTAAAATATGTTTAGATGGTTACTGAAGGCGCAGTGGCTGAGCGGTTAAGCGCTCAGCTTCCAAACCTGTTGTCCCGGGTTCGAATCACGATGAAGACTGGGATTTTGAATTTCGGGATTTTAAGGGTGACCCTCAATCCACCCAACTCTAACGGGTACCAGACTTCAGTTGGGGGAAAGTCAATGTGCTGGCCACATGACACCCTGGTCGTTAACCGTTGGCCAAAGCCCTATAGATCAGAAGATCTGAAAGGAAAACTTTACTTTGATACTTACTAGGGCGAGACACAAGAAATTTGAGAATTGTTGCCAGATCTCCTGGGGCTAACCTATTCAGGACAAGTCAAGGTGAAATGTATTAAAGATCTTACTGATATTCGATATTTCAATATAATTTCTTTATATAACAATGGGAATCAATACACTCCTTGTTATAAGAATATAAAGGTGCAATGGACTGGACATGACGTCTAGATTTGACATCTAGACTTGTTGATATTTCTTCTTGTATTCTCTAGTTTCTCGTCTGCTTGTATAACATCAACTTAACAAACCCCCTCAAATCCTTTGTAACAGTGCTTCTCAATCAGAATTCTTCAATTTCTTACCTTTCAATATTTTTTTTCAAGTGCTATATGTTGAATCTTTGACACCCCAAAAAAAAAGTTGACATTTTTAATTTTAAAAGTATCATTGTAATCTAACATAGATACGCAGAAGTCAATGAACTGTAAGAATTAGCATCTCGTTCATAGCTGAAGATGAACACAATCTAATTTCCCATGAACTTGAAGATGAACACAATCTAATTTCCCATGAACTTGAAGATGAACACAATCTTATCTCCCATGAACTTGAAGATGAACACAATCTAATCTCCCATGAACTTGAAGATGAACACAATCTAATCTCCCATGAACTTGAAGATGAACACAATCTAATTTCCCATGAACTTCAAGATGAACACAATCTAATCTCCCATGAACTTCAAGATGAACACAATCTAATTTCCCATGAACTTGAAGATGAACACAATCTTATCTCCCATGAACTTGAAGATGAACACAATCTAATTTCCCATGAACTTGAAGATGAACACAATCTAATTTCCCATGAACTTGAAGATGACTGTGAAAGGCGATTATCATTTCGAAAGCGATTACACACTAGGCAAGCGTTGATTGGGTTTTCTACAGTCTTACCCGCTATAATTAATTTTTTGCTGAACTTTATTATTTTTTTTGCTGTCGACTATCCTCTTTGCCTCTTAATGACGGTCTTTGCATCCTGGCCATCCTCTTTGCCTCTTGGTCATCCTCTTTGCCTCCTGGCCATCCTCTTTGCCTCTTGGCTAAAAAAACTGATAGTCACGGTCAGCACAACGGAGAAAGATCAAATGCAAATCATCTAAGTCTTGGGTGTTGGTTCCAAACTCCTTTATGGAGCTCTTGGGAGTATCCTTGTATTTCTTATGTTGACCTTCTTGAGAACACCTTCAAGCGCACAGCACTCCGCAGGAAGGTCGTTTAGGAAATAGATTATCAGACGATCTGGACTTTATGTCCAGCCCATCGTCGTCGATACATGGATAACAAATGGCATGTATTTAAAGTATGCCTTTCACACACACACAGCAACAAGATTTCTCGTCCTTTTCCTACCCAGCGATCCATGGCGTAAATGATACGGAGCTCAAGTGTTTCTTTGGCCTATTGTTAACGAGAGTATTATGTAGCTAACACAACCACCAACTGCTTTTACTTTCCCCATTTGTAGGGAACTCTACTGTGGTACCTTCTTTAGGGATGTTTTTCCAAGGCAGTTAACCTTTACATGACGCTAAGAGTTCTAAATGTTCATTTTTATTTCCCTTGTTAATTGTATTTCATTACCAGGTACATTCTTCAAAAATCGATTAATATCTCGTGGTGGTATTTTTTTTTAAATTTATTCTTTTGTTCAGGCTGATGATAGAGGATACAGACAAAAAACAGTGGCGGATATAGACATTTGCTATCATTTTGGGGCAAAGGGGGCTTGACCATTTAGCGTAATCTATGGCCTCCTTCAGTCGCGAAGCGACTATGGATCATCTCATGGAAATTTAATGAATGCCTGGACATTAACTGTGATTGGAACGATATCGCCTACACATCAGTTCCCCCCCCCTCCACGCAGCTGATGTTTCCAAAGGAACGCCAGTGCCGATACAGTTTTGGGTCAGTGGCGTTGCAGGCTCTGCAAGGGTGTAGCACTGGGTACTGCAAACTGCCTCAGGGTCGCCAGCTCCTGATTTTTCCTTAGGGTTGACTCCTGAAGCCTTTCCCACGATTGGGCACAGCTGCAAGGCAATAGAGGTCTGAACGCAGAGCCCTCCTTCTCCCAGGTGGGTAGCCAGCCTTGGCCAACGACCCCCTCCCGCCCAAAGCCCATTGGCCAAGGCGCCAGCAACTCGCCTTTTGAGTAATATTTAATATTAAATATAAAAAAAACACTCATTTGGGGGATTTTCAAATTATCCCCCCTCTTCCCCTTTCTAGCAACGCCACTATCAATCTATTTATATCTTAGTTCAGCTCTTTCTTTCTTCTTTAAGATCTCACTTTTCTTTCTTCTTTAAGATCTCACTTTTCTTTCTTCTTTAAGATCTCACTTTTCTTTCTTCTTTAAGATCTCACTTTTCTTTCTTCTTTAAGATCTCACTTTTCTTTCTTTATGTATTTATATCCCCCCCCTTCCCCCTTTTTTAAAAAATTATCTGTTTTGTTTCTGGGATTTTTAATAAGCAGTACATGTGTCTGGGAAAAAAAAGGGGGGGGGGGGGGCAGCGGTGGGATTTGTTTACTTAAAGATGTTAGAGTCTCACTTTTATTTGAGACTCCACGACTAATGAATCGTGACGTCAGTGATTATAGAGTTAAACCACCAGGAGTTCCCTTCAGGAGACAGTTGTTGAATGCATCACTGGCCGCAGTGTAGAGTGCACGTCAGCAGTTCGTTTCCTATTTAATTCTAATGTTCGGCTACATCATCTGTTTCTATTTCATTTCATATGCTCGGTACTTACTGCGCTTCTCTGATCGTATCAATTCATATGTATTGCAATAGTCAACATGTCTTGTACATTTGTTTCCATGACTATGGCCTCTACATCATGTGACCCGTAGATCGCAAAGTCTGAAAAGGGGGGTACTCAACATTTCTTTAAATAGTTTAGATTGCAGACTTTAAACAGACTGGATGACTAATCAGAGTTGCTGATAGCATTATTTGTTAAGGTGTCTGGTTGTTTAGATTTGAATCATTAATAATAATAATAATAATAATTGTTTATAAACTCTTAAGTCTCACAATTGCCACCATGTTAATAAATTCTTAAATACGAGTATAAATAAACGACAAACCGATTTACAAAGTATACGGAAGCCGTACTCAACCATATTAGATAACGAACATATCACACACTTCCGCTAAGGGAATAAACTCTCACACAACATTATATAACATATCAACAATAATAATTATTCTTAAAAGGGGGGGGGGGTACAATGAATTTTTTTTTTAACTTTTAACGGGGCTTAGCCCTGGCAGTGCAAGAGATTGAAATCTCATTCAATTCCATTATTATAATAACCTGTATTATCCATGTGTCTATTGTATTAGAAACATATAGATGTAGATTGCAGAGTTTACATAAAAGGTTTGTAGCTAATAAATTTAGTTGCCTATAGTTGCTTTGCGACAGTGTTACCAGTTATATAGAGTCGATATGTGTCGACCGGGTGATGGAGAGATCATACATTATGACATACATCTAACAAGGTCTCTGCTTTTGTTTTTAAAAACCAATTACAAGTTACGAAGCCAGAATTTGAAGTGATCTAATTAAAATAGAAAACTATTTACCCTGGATCGCTGTAAAAGCACAAATAAAACATTCATTTGTATTGTAAAATCTCATCTAAATGACATGAC